>BQNB010000590.1:117842-156176 GCA_026074375.1 Tanacetum coccineum | reverse complement strand
ATGTGTAGGGGTATATATATATATTTAGATATTTTCTAAATATCTAAATATATATATAGATATTTTATTTTTCAAAAATCTTTTTCATTAATCTAAAATTTCTTTTCTATCTCATCTCTCTCTTCTCTCTCTCTACATTTCGCCTCTCTCTCTATCTTTTTTCTTGTTTTCGTGGTTCGGGTTATGAAGTGGAAGTGTTAAACGGGTTCCTACATACAAGCTCATCAATCACAACATTGAAGCAAAAGCAATTTGGGACAACGTCAAAATGCTTCTTGCAGGTTCTGAGCTCACCAAAGAAGACAGACAATCACAGTTGTATGATGAATTTGAGTGGTTTAAGATGCTTCCAGGTGAAGACATTAATGAGTACTATGTTCGATTTCACAAGCTGGTCAACGACATGAGGAATATCAGAATGACAATGCCTAACATTCAGCTGAACTCCAAGTTTGTGAACAATATGTCACCGAAATGGGATAGGTTCGTGACAGCCGTTAAACTCAACAAAGGTCTAAAAGAGACAAATCACGAACAGTTGTATGCATATTTAAAACAACATGAGAAGCATGCTGCACAAGATCGCTGGATTATTGAAAGAATCACTCCTGCTACTAATGATCAACTTGCATTTATTTCAACTGTCCAACCTCATGCCCAATCATTACACGTCCAGTCTCATCAATATCCTTCTTCATTAACAATCCCTCAATCACTACAATATCCACAAAGCCCAGAAACATATACTAAATGAATCCGATACACCTAAACTGATGAAATACTTGACAACCTAACCAAACAAATGGCACTTCTTGCCCAATCATTCAGAGCTACACTTCCTCAGATGAACAATCAACTTCGAACCTCTTCTAACACCCAAAATCAAGCAACCATTCAAGATGGTCGGGTTGTCGTTCAGAATGTTCAAGGGCGACAAAATCAGAATCAGAATAAGAGGTATCTTGCTTGGGGAAATTGTGCTGCAAGCAATGGGGGCGCACAGAATAGAGCCGGGAATGCCAATGCATGTCAAGAAAAAACGGTCAAGTGTTATAATTGTAATGGGATTGGACATATTGCACGGAACTGTACTCAGCCGAAGCGTCCACAGAATTCTGATTATTTCAAGGACAAGATGCTGCTAATGCAAGCCCAATAAAAGGTGCATTCTGGATGAAGAGGAACTACTCTTTCTGGCTGGTGAACAGGCCAACACCTTTGATGCAGATATGGATAATCAACCAGTCCAACTTAGCACTTGAATGAGGAACAACATTTTCTAGGCAATGAATGTGACGCTTATGATACTGATGTTATGAATGAACCGAACTGTTCAGTCGTATATTCATGGCCAATTTGTCCTCAGCCGGGCCAACAAATCCACAAGCTGGTCCATCTAATGCATTAATCTTATCTGAGGTACATATTCTGGAAAATGCTATTGATCATAGTGTTACTAATCAGGACGAACATGAGATTCATAATGATTACAACCAGACAAATGTTATTGACTCACAACTGTCGATATGGGTAACGTAATGATATTCCATATGAACAATAATTTTTTGGTCGATAATATTTCGTTGAACCAATTATAAGCATCTTCTGCTCTAAATGATGTATGTGTGTCTTCTGATAATGATGCATTCGTTCCTCATGACCCAATAGCCACTGAACTTAAGATCTATAAGGAACAAGTTGCCATTTATGAGCAACGTGCTAAGTTTGAACTGACTGAACGTGAACAGCGAATGGATGATCAAATGCGTATGCTTATTCAAAATCGTAATAAAACTGAAGGAAAATCTTAAAAAGAAACTTCATTCTGTCAAGTTTGCAACTTAATTCAACTATGGAAAACAACAAGATAAAGAAGAAACTATATACGTCTTTGAAACAAGAGTTTAAACAAAATAGTCCAAATTCCTGACTGATTTTTCCAATCTGAAACACCTTAACGATAAACTTGAGAATAAGCTTCACTCACAAGATCAATCCATTCAAACTGTCCATATGATATTAAATCCTACTCAAGTGTATGACTAAAAGACTAAAACTGCACTAGGTGCCCATAACCCTTTTACCTCAGACAGGCCAAAAAGGCCCAATCGGCACTATATGATGGTGAAGAACTTCTTAAGACTCATCATGTGCCGGTAAATGTTCCATCGTCTGAGGAAGAACTAGAGTTAGCAGAGACTACGAGAAATAAACTGCATGCGAAAATGAATGACTCTGCCTGTGTGGAAAAGAGGGTTAACATTACACCCCCTAATTACTCAAAAGAAAATTTTATGGCAACATTCACCCCTCAGACTCAACTGACACCTGAGCAAGTATTTTGGTCAATAGATCTAGAAAAACGAAAGGCCGAAGAGCTAAAGGCCAATGCCCCACCCCTGCCTGTCCTGCCACCTGCGACTGTGTATCCTCCCAATACACCGGTCCATCTGGTCCCTCGAACGCTTCCAACTACAAGTCAAGTAAATATTGGTCTGTATGTAATTACTCAACTATTTTGGGACTTTGAGAAAACTTGTAAAAAGCGTATCACACCAACGGGCATAACTGAAGGGGAAAGGGGTTTTGAACAAACAAAACGGTGTTACTTAACCGAAGTAATTCCATTTTTCAATCTACTCAAAGAACATTTTGACGGAGTTCAAAAATCTCTGGTCACTGAAGTTAGGGCAATGAAAGCCGTTTTTGAAAATTTGGAAGCCGAGGTGGACCAGAATGAGATAGATTTAATGAGTGGTGAGATTGAACGGAAAAACCTTCTCATCACAAATGAGAACTTAATTGCTGAATGCGTGTCTAAAGATGTGTTTTATACTGCAACTAATTCTGTATTAAATGTGTCTAGATTTTCTGACATGCATGATGCTTTCACTATTGCTCAACAATGTATTACCGACCTTGAATCTGAAAATTTTAATTTGAGAAACAAGATTCAAAATGATGATCACGACTCAATGATAAAACATTTTTCCAAACTTAAAGTTGAACACTTCAACTTACAATTAAAGTATCAAAATCTCAAAGAACGTTTTGGAAACAAAAAACTAGTGACGTCGTCGGATGCTCTTTCATTTGATTCACTGTTTGTGATTAGGAAGCTAAATGAACATATTCAAAGTCGAGGCAATACGATTCGTGAATTAAAGGAGAAAATCTCTCGCTTAACAAAGAAAAATAGTGATGCAGATCCCATTTTTGACCTTAAGGCCTTAGTTTCTCAGAACAAAGATTTAACTGCAAAGCTCAATGCCCTTCATGATCTCAATGAACGCTTTGGGGCAGAAAATGCAAAAGTTAAGCATCATTATAAGGAATTGTATGATTTAATTAAAATAACGCGTGCTAACACTACTGACCAGACCAACTCTTTGTTATCTAAAATTGAAAACCTTAAGGCTCAACTTTAAGATAATTCCAAATGTGTCATTATACCAGATAGCAAACCTAAAGTGCTGGCTCCTGGTAGATATCCTATAGATGTTGAACCAATTCCTCCTCGACACAAGAATAATCATAATCGGGACGGGAAGTGTGGTAATGTGCTTTAAATAACATACCTTTTACCTTTAAAACGAGCTGAAAATTAATCAATAATCGGACTTATAAAATGCCAAAGATTCGATTGTTTTGCTAAATGTTACTCTGTGCAGGAAAAGGATAACCAAGAAAAGGACGAAAAAAACAAAGCCAAAACACGACAAAACTGGAACTCGGAATGGACAAGACTTCGTGAGAAAGACACAAAGCAGCCCATAGTACAAAGCCTTGGAAAGTCAATAGTCAAAAATGTCAACGAAGAAAAGTCACATGGTCAAAGTCAACAAGTCAAACCCCAGGGGCAAGTTCAAAGAAAATACAAGTTAGGGCGGCTGAAATTGCCTAATCCTAATACTTGTACTAAAAGAAGAAAATAGAGATGAAAAAGAAAAGAGAAAGGGCTTGTATTTGCAATTTGTCTTAAAATGTAGCATATCAGTAGGGGGGCAAAACTGCCAAACCCCCCCTAACTTGATACCACCAAAGGGAAGAAATGTTCACAAGTCTTATTAAATCCTTGGGGATATTGTTTGCCAAGTCCCCAAAGTTGTTTAACTACAGGGACCATGGAGTGCATTAACCATTAACCATGATAGGGGCCATTTGTGCCAACTCCTCAAACTTACACTCTGTTAACAACCCGAAAACACATTTCCCGGCCCCTTTTTCCCTCTCAAACCACTCACGGCTGTTTACTCACCCGTTTTTACCCCACAAACAATCTCCACCACCATGGTTATTCATCTCCCCTCACTCCACTAACTTTCCCAGCCAAAAAGTTTGCCAACTTTGGCAATCCCAATGCCCCTAAGACCCATAGTCGACGGCCTGAGTGAGATTGATCTTAAAAAATTGAGGGCCAAAGTTTTAGAGTTTTAAACCTCTCTCTCTCACACAACAAACACACCTGTGTTTGTGTGTCTACAAAGAAGCACAACAAAGAGAAAGAAGAGAGAAGACATAGTTTTAGTTTTCGGCTATAAATAGCCTTGTAAGCCATTGTGGCAAGTGTGCAAGTTTTTAATTCAGCTTTATTCAGTTTTATGTTAAGTTTTTATTGTCATTTAAGTATTTTTATGTTAATGTCCTTTATGCATTTGTAATTTTCCATTTTAATGAAAAATTAAGCCGTTTTAACTCAATAAGCTCTCAATAAGCTAATTTGAGCTTATCCTTGTTAATAAGCTCAAATTCAGTTTAATACTTGTTCAATGTTCTTAAGTACTATTTTAAGTTGAATTTATTTCATTGGATTGTGAATTTGGAAGCTTTTGGAGAAATAAGCTCTCATAAGCTTATTGAGCTTATTGCTCAGGTTTAGAGGCTTTGGGAGCCATTAGGACAGGTTTTATAGGCCACTCACTCAGAAAGAGTGGCCTTGGTTCTGAGACAACAAATTCCAAGGTCTCATCTTCTAAAATTCATTCTAGCTTAAATTTTAGCTTAAACCTTTAGCTTATTTGCTTTTAGTCTTTGTAAACACATTAGTTTAAGTTGCTAGTTGATTGTTGTAAGTTTTTATTGCATGTTTTTGTGTTAAATAAGCTTATCTCTTAAAAAACTATCATAAGTGTATTATAAGCTAGTAGAGAAACTAGCTTATTTTTCTTAATAAGCTAGGGTTTTTAGTTTTAAAATAGCTTAAGCAAGTCAAAATAAGTAGGAGTAGATAAAAGGTTTCTTAAGTTTTAGCTTAAAAATGGATTTTAAACCAACTTTGGTTTGACAGTTTTGAAATAAAGGGGTGTTTGGCATAAGCCTTAAAATGGGTCAAAACAGGTTTGGCATGGGTTATGGCCATGAGGTTGGCTTTAGCTTAAGATTTTAAGAAATTTCAAGCTGTTTTTAGAAAATTTTTAGTTGTAAAATAGTTTTTTAAGGTTTTTGAATCCATGTCCAAAACTGTGAAGTTTTTAAGTTACTCACAAGTGCTCATTTGATTAAGCACTTGTGGTTTAAGTTTAAGGTTCAAAAAAGGTGTGTTTTAGTGTCCAAAACAAGGCTGTTAAAAAGCCTTTGTCCCTTTGACTTCATAAGTCAAAACCACCAAGCCCATTTCTGTCACAGTTTCAATAAGCCCAAAACAGCTTTTTCTCAATCAAAAATAAGCAAGTAAAAGTGATTTTCCAAAGCTCAAAATTGGTGCACAAGTCCCTTAGATAGAGTACTAAATCTGTTTAAGCTCATTTTTGCTTTTAGAGCTTATTTGACAGCTTAAAATAAGCTGTCAAATAAGCCCTTGCATTTTGCCTTAAAGTTCCCCTGGTGCAAAAGGGGAACTTTAAGCTCATTGTTCTCTGTCTTGTTGAGTTCTAAAGCCCAAGTCTTTGGCTTATTTTGAAAGTTTATAAGCCCTAGTATAAGTCTTCAAAGTTTCAGCCCTTGATAAGCTTATTTGGTTGCTTATTTTTAAGCCCAAAGATACCCTTTGGCTGTTTACACCAACAGTACTAACACCCAAGTTAGTACTGTTGTGGGGTTTAAGCCACATTCTGGCTTATTGAGCTTATCCCATAAGCTCAAATTGTGTCCTAGTAAGCTTTTAGGTTAAGTTAGTTAGTTAGTGTGCTTATTTCACTTTTTCTTTAGCTTATTTGCTCAAGTAATTTAGTAAAATTTAGCTTTTAGGCTTATTTCATGTTTCTGTCACTTAAGCCCTTTTCCATAGCTTATTAGTTTAGCTTTTTCTTACCTTTTAGCTTATTTAAGTTAGTTTAAGCCCTTTTTGCTTATTTTAGTCCTTGGCTAAGCTTATTCTACCAATAAGACTTAGCAAATTGGCTTTTAAGCCAATTTGGCTTGCTGCCCACATTAAGCTTATTTTATAGCTTATTCTTTTGTCCAAAGTCAAAAGTGTCTTCATTAATGTTGTTTAATCCTTTGTTAAATGTTTGTTAGGAATAAGCCCTTAGCAACTTTTGTAGTTTGAGTTATGGCTGAAAAAGCAATTTTTTTATAAGCCAATGAATAAAGCCAATAGCGTGGGGTTCTCTTTGTTACAATTTTGCACTAGTGTAGGGTTCTAATTTTCGCTTTAGTGTAATCTTTACATAAAGTTTTGCCCGCCTACCCTTTAGTTTAGAAGTTTACACTTTCTACCCCAGAGTTTTAAAAAATAAAATAAGGGAAGATACTTGGTGCCGGGTGAGCAGACTCAGAACCGGGACCTAGCAATACATCCCTTAACCTCCCACACTCAATACCACTGCGGCCATTGGGTCTTTTTCGTTATAAAAAACCCAAGGGCAAACATATTTAAGGGGGTTTTCCCCTTATAAGCTTATAAGCTGTAGGCTTATTTTCGGGCTTATTGTATAAGCTGGTGTGTGTTTGGTATTTTTTGTAGTAGCTTGGAGTCATGTATTTTGTGTAAATTTTCTAGAATTTTTTGTAAAGTTTAATATTTTTTATAATTTAATTTAGTTAAAGGTTTATTTAATTCTTATTAATACAAATATATTATCAAAAAAAATATTTTGCTTTTTTAGATAATTTTTTTTTGTCAATTAGTTTGTGAAAAATATTAAAGTTTTCGTGGGTCATTTTTATAAACTCTTCATCTTTTAAAGAACGGGTCCGGGTATCGGGTTTTTGTTTTTACTGTGTTGGGTTCAAACGAACTCCGTTTTCGGTCTAGTCTTTTTCATTCTTCGTTATTTGACCCGTAGAGTAGTTTAGAAGTGAAAAATTTTCCGTAGGGTTATTTTTAAAGATTTTAGGTTTTCCCCCTTTTGTCCGGGATTCGGGCTCTCGTTTTCTAGTTTAATTTCGTAATTTTTAGGTTTTTCTTAAACGTTTTAGTCCGTTATTGTTTAATTTGACTTTTTCAACTTCACAAACTCATTCCTTCCTTCAAACTCAAATCTTCGATCGTATCGATTTACCATTCCAGCCTCGTTGGGGATTTACGACCCGGGAAAGCTCTATACTACTTCTCTATATCATTATTGGTTGGATTTTACACTTCTATATTATATTTTATATTTATTATATTTTATATATATTACGGTGGTTAATTCGGCACGACGGATCATTCAGCTCGAGGGAAACTAAGAAAAACAGTCTCTTTGAAACTCCCAAGTCAAAGTAAGGACCCACGCATCTCCTCTTTGGCCCTGCTTATAGGCCTTCCACCAAGCCAACGCGTCACCCTCGAACTTATACACAGCCAATCTGGTCTTAAAAGCATCATTACAATCCATCACGTCGAAGATCTTCTCAATATGGGAGATCCAATTCTCAGCATCAACAGGGGCTACTGCCTTCTCGAACGAATGGGGTTTCTGCTTATTGAAGCGCTCAAGCCAAGTATGAATAGTGACTGGTGGAGGATTACCACCCGAAGCACCAGCGCGGTATTCTTCGCGAACCTGCTCGCGAATCTGTGGGAGCATGGCATCCACGGCTGCCTGAACGGCCGCAGCGAGTTCAGCATCGGTACGAGTGTTCACCATCTGACATTTTTTGCAAAAAGGGTTTAATGATTAAACGGTTAAAAGGTCAAAACGCGACAGAAGATAAACGTCGATTCTGAAGGAACCTAATGTCTACCCAATCCTCACAGGTCAAGTTTTAGAGCCTACAGGTCGGAAACCTGGCTCTGATACCATAATTGTAACGACCCAAACCCGCTCCGGAGAGTAGGCCGAAACGTCATAATCATGGTGTCATATCAAAGCATAATAAAGGCATAAAGTCATAAATGAAAAATATGAGGAACAAAGTGAAGCCGAATCAAACATGCTCCCGTTATGAGATCAACATGAATAACGTAAAAGAAGTCTAAAGGACTAAAACAGTGTCCAAGATAGTATAGCACATCAAAGTGTCCTGCGATAAAAAGAAAGGAAGCTAAATGTCACTCCTAGCACACACTCTCTCAAGCCCAATCTCCCCTCTAGATACCTGCCGTATAAAGGAAAGAGAAAGAAAACGGCTTAGCAAAACGCTCAGTTGAAACGGATATAATAACAATGTAAGTAATTAAGTATGTCCTAGATAATAAATATAAAGCAGCGAAAGATCATGATGTCATAGGAAACCTGGAGATGCGTCCATGAAAATAGAAATAACATGTTAAAGCATGTAATACGAATAAAGAAGTCATGAGATATCATGGATCTATAGGCATAATAACAAGAATGCCCACCGCTCAATATAATCATACATGTCATAATAATAATGTCGTGAATACAGCATATAATAGAGGGGCTGCTCAACATTAATAGAGGGTGACCTCTTATAATAAATGGTGGAGGGATCAACTCCACATGTTGATGGGATGAAGAGCACACACCACCAATCACCATGAACTGTAAACAAGAAAACTAGATGTCACCCATACGCCCTGATATAATAATGCCAAACATGAAATAGTAATCTGGTAACATGAAAAGGGACGCCGCGTGCAAATCACCTCTCAACGCAAAGAGTCGTGACACAAGTGCCCCATGTTCACGGTCATGTACCTCCATGACTAGGTGGTAAGTCATGTAAATCATGGTCATGCGTATATATAGCTCGGGCAATAGAATAAGTCATGAAATCAAACATGTAAAGGATCATGGCAAAAGACATAAAAAGGGGAAGCATAGCAGTTCTGGGGATGAATCATGAAAAGAAAGAATGTCCTTACAGAAAGGACGGAATAATCCGTACCTATTCCACCGTAACGAAAAGAGATGGATAAGAAGATGGAACGACTCCTGCATAATGCATCTACATGTTAAAGGGCATATATAAGTTACTTGTTCATGATTAAGGTTACTTTCCATTTTTAGTAACTTTCTATTTTTAGTAACTTTCCATTTTTAGTAACTTTCTATAATTAGCATGATTCCTTGATTAGTACGTTCCATGATTAACATATCCATGATTAATATGTTTCAGGATTATATTCATTTTATATTGTTCTTTCAAAAATAGCACTTCTAATTATAGTAAAGTTCAAAAATAGACTTTTCTTAATTAACTTTCCATAAATGATAACTTACCTGATTTAATAAAGTTTCCCCATAATTAAACTCCTAAAAATAGACTTTCTAAATAGTCAGGTTTCTATAAATAGCAGGTTCTAAAAATAGCAGTTTTCTATAAATAGTAATTTTCCGATAAATAGCAATGTTTCATAATTAAGCAGTTTCTATTTCTGTATTTTTACAATCCAAATCCTTGATCTTGACATAATCGTATACGTAATTAGCCCTTTAGTTATTAATTTAATTAACATATTCTTTAATTATCCATTTTTTTGCAACACAAGCCCTTATAATATCAAAATAGTAATTTTCATACTTAATTACTTAATTTCCTGATCATACCTTGTACCTTTTTCATAATTTACACTTTTAGTCCCTCAGTTTTAGAATACAATTCGAATTATAGATAATATTAATATATAAATTTAATCATGTTTAACCCATAACAATTTATCAAATACAATTATACCCTTTCTAACTTAATTTTTCACAGAATCTATACATTTTATATTAACATGCCAAATCAGCCCCAAAGTTTCAGAAATTACAAAACACCCCCTTACACTTTTAAAACACAAATCGGGTAACCAATAAATGTACAAAACCCTAATTAAAATTTCCCCCAATAATTTCATAATTTTTATACATTTATTAGCATGCATTGGACCTGGGAAAAATATAAAAACCCTAACCCTAATTAGTTTTCCAATTTATTTCTCAATCTTTCATAATTCAAAATCGCAAAATAGATTCCACAATAATTTATCTAAACCTTTTATACAATTTTTCCTAACAATTTAACTGTCATACATGAAAATATACAAGTCATAAAATACCTTGAATAATTATATGATTTTTATGTATTAAATTGAGTTCGCTAGTTATTTCGAATCTCAAAAGAACACCATAAAATCGAATCAAGCTTCAAACCAATGAACAATAATTTTCCCTGCTCCTGTAACTCCCAAGAACCCTAGAAAATTCGTTTCTTGCTTGAAAAAAAGGTGCCGCCCTTTAAATTGTTTAGGTTTCTGGCAATTGCTTTTTTAAAAATTTTATAAATGAAAATTGATATAAAAAATATACAAAAGATTATCCGAAATTTGGGTTTTTCAAAGTAAAATAAAATCAATTTTATTTTGCCTAAAAAATATTTCATAAATTTCCCTATTATATTGTATATTTAATTGTTAAATATAAGTAATTAACCTATAATAATTTTACGGCAAAAATACATAATATAAGAAATAATTATTTTTTCTTGCAATAATCTAGTGAGAATTTTAATCTTATATAAATTTTATACTTGTCACATGATGTACTTTATAATTTATAACACTTGATTAAATTTTATTCATGCTTTTATTAAATTTTCTGACATTAGGAGCATTTTGGTAATTTTGCACTTGTTCTGATTTTAGGGTTTTACAAAAATCCACTCACACACAACACAAACCAACAATCTCGGTCGTATATCCGACCTAATTCTCCACGACGAACATTACACAATGAGGCGACCTACAAGGACATCACAAGGCCGAATCGGTCGACCTTCCCATTGTGGATAGCTTTATAGCTCACATTTTTTTAGGCTGGAAACATCAATCGTGAGAAAGCATCCGTGAGGCGTCCGTGAGCTATGACTCGCGCACGACCTCCATTGCATCCTTAGCATGTCGCACGTGACCAACCCAAGAAAAGGGAGAATTCGGTGACTGCCAAACTTTTAAGGCAATGTGTATTTGTGGGTCCTCATGCAATGACTCACACATTTAATTATTAAATAAAAGACTTAATGTGTATTTGTGGGTCCTCATGCAATGACTCACACATTAAATTATTAAATAAAAGACTTAATGTGTATTTGTGGGTCCTCATGCAATGGCTCACGCATTAAATTATTAAATAAAAGACTTAGTTTTTATTAAAAAAAAGAGGTTAATGGTGAAAGTTATTGTGATTGATAATAGTAAAGTGTGAGGGTGAGTAAGGGTAAAAAGTAGAAGAGAGAAAGCAGATGTGGCGCTGATGTGTCCGTTAAGGATTGTTTTTTTGTGTGACTGATAAATGCAGCCTTAGATGTCTTAAAATAAATGTTCAATTTTCATTAGTGGTTTTACTTTTATTAAATTGTTTGATTTTATCTCCCGACAATAATTTTGAAACGGAGGTACTAATATTTTCTAGTGTTGTTATCGAATAGTCTTTCATGTTTAAAACAATAGACATGGGAAGCATGAGTGCATCGCTGCATGTAATTAAACGTATTAAGCACTCTTCAACGATGTCTAACATCAAAATAATAAATTGAGACGTGTGTATTATTATACGCTTTGACTATTAGTGAAATGGATTTTTTAATAAAACCCACAAACCGTCCAATACGAAAATATGTGAGGGGTTTTAATGAGTCAAAGTGTCAAACATATTCGCAGAAAAAATGACACATTTCTCTGTCTCCATTACGATTTTGGAATATTTTGCAAAAACGCGTTGCCAAATGGGACGTTGGAGTTCTTCACGCCTTTTGTTATGCAATCATTTAATTTCGTATAATCTACAATATTAAATATGATCTTATTTTAAGGTACATAATTCGAGTGATTTTCATTCTAAATATACAGAATTGGAATATTAATAACAACTTCCGATCTTTGATACTCTTTCTTTAAGCCCGACATGTTTAATTATACAAAACGTGCACGCTATCAAATTTATATTTGTTCAGGTGGTTAAACTATATGAGATGATTGAACGTTGATTTCGAGTTTTGTTTATGAGAGAAAAAGAAAAAAAGCAAGGAAATTACAAAACGAGAAAAAAAAAGAAAAATCTGTTCACAAGTTTTGCATAAAAAGAATGATGATAAATTGTATCAATTTTTTTCTCTAGTTTGTTTTCTAGAACCGAAAATATGTGGAGAAATCATAACATGTTTTTCCTGTATTTATGATTATTGTTTTTTTTAATTATAAAATGTTTACGCGGAAATCTCTAAAAGTAATCTATAATATAATCGATTGTATTATGCTTATTTTATGATTTAAAAAGCACTTAACAAGCATATTACAAGAAAAAGTAAGTGTTTTTCAAAGTATGATATCTCAAAGGAGTCACACTTTTTTTTTTCTCCGGGTTTTACTAATGTCTTTCAAAATTTATCTAGTCGTCACATCGTTATTCAAGCAACATTTGAACCCCCGGCTTCTTTAAAGTTTCACACACTTTTAAAGCACTTTCTTTCTTTATGGTATCATGGTCAAACTATATTGACATTATACAAATTCGCCAATCAAGTGGGCTTTAGTTGTTATTATTTCTCCACCACAAATGTTTAGTTAATCGGTCAAAAGAGAGCTATTTAGATATTATTAGGCCAACTGTGACATGTGGCAACCGTTTGAACAAGATCTTTGAGAAAGCCCTAGTTAGTAGTTGACATCAAAAGATACATAAAATCAAAGGATAAAGATCCTCTCATGTTCAAAATGAACATGAGAGGTAATGTTTGAGGTTATTGTGAGGAGGAGAAAAAAAATAGGCCATCTTTGTAAGATTTTTATTGTATTTTATGTTAGATATGCACTCACACAACTTGAACATTACCCTCTCATGTTCATTTTGAACATGAAAGGATCTTTATCCAAAATCAAAATGTTCCCACCATTGTACACCTTTTGAATTAGAAATTCGCCAAATTCACAAACGTTACGCATTCACTTAAATGTTTGAAACAAGAATCGAATGTGAGATCTGAAATGTAAAAGTGTTGCCCGTTGGTGATGGGTCCCACATACGTGAAGACATTGTGGGGTTTTTTTTTTTTGTTAGTTCAAATGAGAATAGGACAGGTGGATGACGATGGTTGGCAAGATCTAAAACAAGCGTCGTTTGTCGGTGACGTTAAATGACGTACGAACACTGTCGGTGATATCAATGCCTCTCTTTAATTTGCTGTCTTTCCAGCTCTTTAGTTACCCACACGTGTCATTTCACATTTACATCCACCCATCACTAGATTGCCCTTTTCACGAATTAAAGAAAAAAAGGTTATACTCGTTAACGTTTTTTATGTTCTCGATATACTTTCGCTATTGATTTGGGCGAAAATAACTTTGGGTGAATTAGGACACTCACAACTTAGGTTATTATTACAGAGTCCATGAGGGAAGGCGCCATTGACATTTTTTTTTTCAAAGGCGTCGCCGTTCTGCACCTTTCCCGGCGCTATAGCCACGCCATTCGTTCCATTGTCGGTGAAATCACGTCTTGCAGTTGGTTTTTTGTTTTTGTTTTGTGAGTGAGGTTATTTAGTAGTTTTTTTTGTGAGACTTACATGCATCAATAGCCATTATTGCTAAAGGGAGTGTTTTAGTTATTGTGTTGTTATTGATTGTTTGCTTATGAGACGCACCAATAACGGTTATTTGATGCTTATTGCACCTTGCACTCTTAGGTGCGCTTGGTTCAAATAAGGTAATCGGAATAGGAAAGTTAAAGGGTATACTAAGAAATATAATGAACTACTTTCATTGCATTGATGTTGGTTGGTTCGTTGATTTGTATAGTAAATCGTTACAAGCACACACATACTAAGAAGTGGATCTCTATAACATGTTCATTGATACATAATTTTTAACATGTCTTTACAATCATTTGCAAATTAGTTACCGTATATATTTTTATACATAGTAGTCTTTGTAGAAATTTGTTAAAAAGTCTGAAGGTAATAAAATTCTAATTTGTATGTATTACGTATGAGATCCTGTAAACGCATCTTTTGCATAGGTACATATGATATCAAATTTATGTATATATATAAATATATAATTTTTTGTGTGTGCAAACATCAATAGTCGTATGAAATTCACGTTTGAAATTGGTATACATCATCACTATAAAATATATCAATTTACAATATAGAAAAGTAAAAGATAAATGTGCTAAAATTTAGGAAGAATGATCGTGGGGTAAAAAAAAGTTTAAGTGGGTAAGGATTAGGATCCTCTCATTTTCAACTTTCTCATGTTCTTCTCAAGTTCATATGTTGTGAGAGTAGGTAAATTAATATATCACATATTTTATTTATTATGACCCCACTAGTTTATTTACTTTTATTTCATTGGTTTAACATGACAAAACATTAGACACAAACTTTAGAGGATCTCAATCCAGTGGGTAATTATTTTCTAATACCCCTAATTTGGTGAGTAATGGGTTATTATTATCCACTTTTAGATAATGAAAAAATGTATTATAAGAAACCAAGCATTACCTTTCATTATAATTATCATTGACTACCCTCTAAAACCTCCTACCAAGCACATCCTTAATGTTTTTTAAACACCATTTAACTTTTTATAACCTCTTTTTGAAAAATAGATTATACATTATATCTTAATTTCTGACTAAAAGTCACTAAAACACGGGGTTTATTTTATAAAGTTAAGTCTGTAGAGAATGGTCGATGGTCACCTATAAAAGATGCATTGCGCCATAGTTTCCCACGAATTTACCAGCCGAGGACATAGAATTTGCCAAGGTGGTCGACCGCCCGGCTAACGATTCACGATTTTTGCAACCTTGGAATTTGGTGAACTAGAACACTCACAACTTAGGTTCTCAATTTTTTTGAAAAATTATGGTGTGTTCAATACAAAGAGGTTGTAATGGGTTATTTTTCAATCTAATAACATATATTTATTAATTCTAGTGTAATGTATTCTATTGTAAAACAATCATTCATGCTACAAGAAAATATGATGCATAAGATATATATTATCCAATCATTCTTTTGGTAAGAGAAATGTTTGTTTTCTTACACATAATAAACATTATGTTCTTCTAAATGAAATAGATATTTAAAATGTATGCTATAATAATTTCAATATGTGCTCGAAGGTAGATACCATGCATGATGATCAATAATTTATTATGTGTGACACTTTACTTAACATGTGTATGCAATCACGAACACTGTTTTTGCATAGCGGTGATTGGTGAAATGAAAAATAGTATTATGCTTATTAAATATGAATCAAAGATAAAAAAATAGATAGTTGCGAAACACTATACCGATTAAATGACAAATAAAACTCTCATTTTTTATGAATCATAGTCTGCTTTTTTTTTTTGAACGGCAAATTTATTAAAAAACAACTAGCAAGGAGCTAGAAGAAACAAAAAAGAAATTACAACGGAATCAAGTATGGGTGTTGAAGCCAACTATCCCATCTAAAAGATTGTTTTCCCCTAGAAGAGCACCATAAAAAAGACCGTCTAACGATATCGTCAAAGATGACTTCTTTTTTAGGGTGAGACTCCGTAAACAGAAGTTGATTCCTAAACAACCAAATACTCCACCAAGCCGTGTAAAAAACGCCTTCCAACACCATTTTCGGATTAGAATGCATCCGAATATCCTTGAACCACGAAAGCCATGAAGAGTAAGAAACAAAAGGAGACCAAACCAAATTCCACCACTTGCAAATGGAGCGAGCAATGTCAGACGCCATGTTACAACCAAATAAAAGATGGTCCAGGTCTTCAAGACCACCAAGGCAAATGGAGCATGAAACATGAGCCACCAAAACTCCACGACGAACCAGATTAAGCCGAGTAGGAAGACGATTCAACGAGACCTTCCAAGCAAAAATGTTAAGCTTAATGGGGATGAACTTAACCCATCTAGTAGGAATATCGACTTTAGGAAGAAAGAAATCATCAAGAAGATAGCGAGCATCTTTAACACGAAAAATACCATCACCATTGAGATCCCAAACCCACCGATCATCCATATTGGAAAGGATAACATTATCAAGCAGATCGAGGAGATGAGAAAATTGAGTGGATTCAGCCCCACCTCTCACTTCACGACGAAGGGAAGAACCGAAAGGGTTATTCAATTTGTCTGCCACCGAATCATCTTTATTGATATCAAGAGCATACAAGCGAGGAAACATAAGACAAAGACGAGAGTCACCAATCCATGGATCCTTCCAAAAGTTGGTATTTCTACCGTTGCCAACACGAATCTTGCAATGCGAGAGAAAATCAATACCTTGCGACTTAAGAGTGTTTATGATCAAAGAAGAGGATGACCAAATCACTATAATACTATGTATTATTTTTGTGTTTAGAATATCTGCCTATATCTATTACAAACATTTTCTTATATAGTTAGGGATACGAATGTAACATGTGAGGGTTGTTAAGACGTGTCATGCATTTAGTGGAGAAATACATCTTTCATTAAATGTTCTTTATTTTTGGAAAGACAACAACCATACTTTAAGAACAGTGTTCGCAATTGCTCCCGCCTTTAAACCAACTCTCTTTGTACTTGTTTGACTTTCTTGCATTTGCTTTTAGCTTATCTTCTCAAGAAAGTCCCCCCCCCCCCATATTTCATGTTTGTTTCTTCAGAGATAGTGTATTCGTAGTCAAAGAGACTTTGTCACATTTTAGTGCCTCTGATTTTGTTTGTAGCTCAGGTGCTTTACTCATTGATACCGCATCAGTGAGGTAAAGTGTTTTTTCAGTTGGTCTTTGACGTCCTTAAAGCTTGTTGTTGAAAGAGCTTTATACAACACACTCACTGATGCTTTAGTGACTAACACACTCACTGATGCTTCAGTGAGTAACACACTCACTAATGCTTCAGTGAGTAACACAATCAGTGATGTTTCAGTGAGTAATACAGCTTGCAATAGATATAAACAACTTATATAAGTATTTCTGTCAATATTTGGTATTTTCGGCGAGTTTAAAGAATTTCCGTCGAGTTTGAGTATTTCCAGAAGGATTTTTTCAAAAAAACAACTTGTAATAGATATGAACAACTACTATAAGTGATTAAAACAAGTTTACGATGAGTTTTGATTATTTCTGGCAAGATTTGCAAGTTTCCGACAAGTTTGACCACTATTGATCGTCGTTGACTGCTATTGACCACGGGTGACCGATTTGTTCGAACAATTTACACAAATCGACAAGGTTGGTGGCTCAGTAGCGCCTAAGCGGCGATTAATCGGCCTTATAGACATTTTTTTACAACATTGATTTTAACGCAGGTACTTTTATACATTTTTTCAGGACGAAAAACTAAACTATGTTAATCAAAATACTCAATTTTGACTTTTCAATTGGCCAGTAAGAGACATCCGTTTTAAAATAGAGCAATTTTAGACGTTATAAAATTATATTAAATTTATACAAAATATTAATGGATATCAAAACATGAAGAATATGTAAAAACTCGTGCGTGTATGGATATTATAATACTACACATTTTAGAAGTTAAACGACGGCTTTTTTGAGTTGCTACAGTGCTTACGATGAACAGTGCTACAGTGTCCGGCCCACTGGGCTCCCATTTTGTGTCGGCCCATTTGGTATTTTTTTTTTTTTAAAAAAACGCAATACATAAAAAAAATACTTTGGCACAAAATAAAAATAAAAAAATTACAAAAGTGCTGATTTATTCAGATAAAAAAAATACCCGCTACATGAGACCCAACACATAAGTCCATATGAAAAAAAACAAACTATTAAACATAAGAACAAAAAATAAAAGTAAAAAAAAATTGTTCGGCACAACATAGAATTTTTAAAAAAAAAATACTGATTTCTTCAGATCAAAACTTCATGCGTGCACAAATTTAAAACTAATAAGAGTTTAAAGAAAAAAATATATAAACCGAACAAACTTAGTTGTCATACCGATTTGGAAATACTTAATATAAAGATTTGGGTAATATTTAAGTTACCAACAACGACATGTTTGTTATCTTGTGGTTCGTAATGGAACCTAACGAGATGGATCCATTTTGAAGAAAATAAATGGGTGCTCTTAGAATATTTATCTGATTATAACAAAGATACAAAGATAAGACCAATAATATACTTTGATACTGTCGATGTCTGAAGGACACAAATATCATTACCCCCAACCAATAATGGCTGTCATGTTTAATATTCTTATAGTGTTTAGCATCCGCCATTTTATATGCAATATATGTTTTGTAGTAGAAGTCATTGATACACAGGAAAATATACTAGAGTATATAAATTTTCAGGGTTTTAGCTAAACTAATCTTGTGATCAATACGTTGAGAAATAAAAGGTACTCTAAATATCTAACTCGAGCCAAAAGTCAAAACGTATCTACACGTATATGTACGTGTGTGTGGGTTGGAATTTGATTGGCCACTTATAGTAATATACCCGTATTCCCTGAATATATTAATCCATTATCAAATCGTTAAAATAGCCACTGTCAACTAAGATTTTTTCAGTTTGGACATCGGTGGAGCCACATCAATTGGACAAACCGATGATGGTTTGTATAATTGAAAAAGAAAAGTTGATTGGAAAAATTCCAAGATTTAAAATTATAATACAATACGATTACGATCAAATACGACGTCGTTTTCCAAAATTGGACTCCCGCGATTTTTTTGGGCCACCGTTTGGGCCCAGTTTTATTTGGACCTTTCTCTCTATTTTTTTTTCTTTCCTTCGCCATTCCATGTCTGTCTAGAAACACCTACAACGATCATTGACTGTTGATATCTACCACAGGCAGTGTTTGCTCCGGCTTACTTCATCAGCTTACTCCTTAGCGTATTAGGTTCCTCCGTTATACGTTGGGGTTCCATCTCCTTTTGTGTGTGTTCTGTTTGCCGAGTATACTAATTTGCTAACCATCTTTGAGTTGTTCATCTTCTCCACCATCATTCAGTGTTGTGTAGCCGACCTTATCAGGTTTTTCACTTTTCCCAAAGATCATCACTGTGACTGAGTTGCCTCAAAAGAGATTCGTCCGTCGGTGGTGTAGCAACGATTTCAGCTCAACAAAGACGTTACCCACCCCAATGAAGCTGTTAATTGCCTCTTATCTCAAGGTTTAATCCCCTTTTATATTGTTATAAATATACAGTCTTTTTTGTTTTAATTATGTATGTTTTGTGTTCTTACAGAAATTAAGCCACTATTTGAGATTATTAGGGGTTATTCCCTATGGTTGGTGGTAACTTTAAAAAGGGTGTGTGTGGGTGGAAGTTTCGAACAGTGTCTGTGTGGGTGAAAGTTTTGAGAATGGTTAATTTGTGAATAGTAATTGTTATTTTGACCATGGCGATGTTGGCTACTTGAGCTTCTACCTCTTTTTCTACACATGTCGCTTTATGTCGGAGTCTCATATTTCTTTGTTATTTTTCCAGCGTTGTTGAGGTTGTGAGAACCAAATTTAGGATGTTCGCGCATAACGAAACAATATGTGGGGTGCTCTAAGCAAGTAGAAGAGGCAAAGAAAAATTGGTTAGTTTTGTTTCTTTTACCAAGTAACATCTTGATTCTTATAATTATGATTCAGTTTAAATATAGAAATTGGTTACTTGAAAGCTTATGAAAAACACATTGTACCAAATTGGCCACCTATTTGGTTTTATGGCTTTACAATTTGGACTTACCTGGTCGATTTGTGGCACTAATGATTCTTTTTAATTTATTTGCTCTAATTGAATTAGAATGGCTTTTACAAATAATGACTTTTTCTAGGTTCGAATATCTTTGTTGACTAACTAGCTATGATGTCATCTTTCAGAATACATAGATGTTACTGTTAGTTATCACTAGGTCATTCCAAAAGTTATTACACCATTACACATTCTTTACAGAAATTAAAAGTGCAAGTGGTTGAATACGGAGAAAATCAAGACAGTGAAAGTTTTTTGGGCTCTTTCCTGCTTTGACCCAACAAGGCTTCGAAATGTAAGATGTTGTTGCACTTTTCTTGTATATTATTAGTCTGTCATTTTAAATATGTATGTGGGATTTTACCTACTGTTAGGCAACAATGTATTTAGTATGTTGAATATCTTAAACATGTACGCACATCTTATATGTGCATCATTATTGGTGTCATTCCTGTTGGGCCAACTGGATTTCAGACATGTTACATATAAAAGAAAAGTTTTACCCATTACAGAATAGGAATTGTTGAGATGCAGATGTTCTGTGTTGTAGTTCAAATAACAAGCACTAAGATGTAGATGTTATGTGATGGTTGGAACAGGAAACGAATGAAGAATTTTCTTAGCCACGTGCATAATTAAGCATTTGATATATCTCTTTATGTTATGGCTTATGAACACTTAGTATATTAAATGACGCATCAAAGATCCCAATTAGGAGATATGTAGATCTGTTTCATTAAAAATATTCCAAACAACCATTCTACCAACATGATCATTCTTGAAAATCCCCCTATAATTTCTTTTATATTGATTTTGCAGTACATATTTAAGGTTGAAGAGGGACCTGCTACACATTGTATTGGTGGTTGTATCGATGGATATTCCTCCTCTACGTGGTCCATCTGGTATGTGTACTACAACACATAAGTTTTATCTAAGTGTACTTGAAACTCATGAAAATGATAATCTGATGCCACACTTAACCTTAGACTTTTAGTGATATCATCTATGAATGGTTCGACTCTTTTAGTTACTTTATTTCTTTTATGAAAAAGACCAGCTAGATATAAGCACTTAGCCAAATTATTCATCCAACCTGTGTTTGCTATACTACAGAGGTTGCTGAACCATAATTTCTGTGCTGACTTTCAGATATATTCACAGGTCAATTAGAGAAGGTTTTTGAAGATACCGTCAATAACTTAAAAAAAACTGATTTAGAGGTGTGGGAGCATAATGATGTGTAAAACCTGCAGATAAGGTATACAAATCAAATATATGAAACAAAAATAAATGAATTTGAGTATTATCTTCCAAGTGGGAATGCACGAACAATAGCTTGACAAATATACGAAATAGACAACGACATCAACAAAAGCATTTTATTATAAAAATTAAACAAGTAAAAGTAGGATAAAATATTAAAAAGTCAATTTAAAGTTCGTGAGCATCCGATTATGAAGTTCATTAGTTGGATTGTCGCTTTCTTTTACCATGTCTGTTTCTTTAACCGAAAAGTCCGTGCATCCAGGTATGATGGAGAAGAACATGGGCTTAACCATTGATATCTTCCCATGATAGTCTCAGTATTTGCAGGTGTACATTTCTTACCATTCGAGAATTTCTTCAGATTTCATATTTCATATTTTTTGTTCATCAATTTCATTTATATTGTGGTTGATTTAGCCGGGATCATTATTTCTTCTCCAAATTTGAGCATAACCAGGGGAGTACTAGTTTCTTTCGCCTGCTTTTCTCTTCCATTTATTCGTTTACGAGTACTTTGTAGAACATTGGGGACAATGTTTAAAATAAGTGTAGGGGGAAATAAAAGCCTTAGAAACTATTCCACCATTTGTTTTTGCTTAAACTTAAAATGATGAGTTATCTATCGAAACATAAATCGTAAAGGGAAATTTTCACCCAAATTTAAAATTTTCATCACATAACCGGTGAAACTAAGTAGCTAGAGTGTCTCATTGATAGGGAATTATACGACTAGCACAAAAACCCTTCCACTCAAATGAATTCACCCTTAAAATTGTGAGGTTTACTCCCTTAGATCTTTAGGAATTCGGGTATCCACCATTGATGCCCAAGATAATTTATATCTCTAAGCTTTCTCGAGTTAGGGTTCAAATGCAGTCATATGTATCTATTCAGTCTTTGTTACAGATGTGTACGTATGGTCTTGTCATCTTTTCTTGAGCTCTTAGCATTGATATTAAATTATATGAGTGTACCGGTAGTATATAACTTCTAGAACTTGCTTTAGTGATGCATCCCGAGACTGCGTAGTGAGTAATAATATTTGCTAAATGATAAGAGGCACTAGGATTAACCCATGTTTATAACCTGTAATTGTTATTTTAGTCACCTCGACTATGTAACTATCCCACACCCTTGTTCGCGCTCACTTTTAGTGTGAGATCCCCCTAGTGAGACCTCAACCATACCCTTAAACCAATTGTGCCACCCAAAACCTTAGCCTACCCTACATGACTCGCTTTTAGTACATCGTTGTGTTACACCCGTAGTTAATTATTGAAGTACACGGTTGCTAAGTCCTTATCCTTGTATATATTGTTTTGGGACGATTGGGATTAGTATTTATTTCGCGAAGATGGGGAAGAAAAGTTAAGTCAAGACCCCCATATGTTTGCCAAATAGTCTACATGTTATTTTGATCCAACCAATTAGTGTCATTAGATTAATTTGCTTATCGAGTCTATAAAAAGTTCAAGTGTAAGGGTGATCTATAAACCCCATTAATGTATTATATGTTGCAAATGGTAGGGCAAAAGTGTACAATATATATATATATATATATGTGTTGCGTTTATCAGTTTTATTAGTTAGTTTATTTATTCATGTTCAATATAGAGTCAAGAAAAGAAAAAGAAAGAGTTTGATGTAGAGTTTTGTAGAGTTTGTATATCTTGTCTGAGTCTTCGACTAGCAACCACGCCAACGTGTATTCCCATAAGATAGTTGACCAATTTCACTCCAAAACCCACCCAAATGTGCACTCTCCCAAATGCCTATCCCATTTCCGTTTACATGTATTCCCACATAATTACATATCAACAACCCTTTAAACAGACCTCTTATATGGTAACTATTAGTACTGTTACGCAGCGGGAGGGTTTGATCCTTTATGAAGCCTATGGTAACTTATATACTATGACTAGGTAATGAGTGTTAAATTTTCGATTTCCATATTGTTATAATTCATTATACAACCCGGAGAGAGAGAGAGAGAAGAGATGATCCAACACTTATTGTGAGGTGGCTATGTAATATTTCACCAGTGCTTCTAGTTTGTACAAAGGGACTAAATAGGATTGGCCAATGAAGCACTTTAATAAGGAAGTTAAATGCCCCGCTAAGTATCTTGAAAGGTAGAAAGCATTATTTGCTTGAGGGCAAGTAAAAAAAAAATCCCAAGTGTAGGGGTATGTGAAGAGGTGTAATTTATACACATTTTTCGGTTTATTTACCCTATAAATCATGCAAAAATGTCTTAAATATGTGTTTAATCATTTCTTTTTGCATTTTTAGCATTTGGAAGACATTTGGTGGAAATATACGTGATTTGGGCTCAATTTGAGAAGAAAACAGACAAGGTAGCTAACGGGTATGAAGATTGATGAAGATTCAAGACCAGACTCTAGAGACCCCGTCTGAATATTCCTGACCGCGTCTGGACTCAAGTGGGATGTCGTCTGAATCATGGAGACAGCGTCTGGATCACCCGTCAAGTTTGAAGACCCAAAGAAACCTAGCTTGACGACGGCATCTGGAAAATGGCTACGCCGTCACGGCCTGAACTCTATATATACAAACTCAATTCTACATTTTTCATATACACTTTTGATAGAAGAAATTAAGGTTTAGTTCGTGGGAGAACAAGGTGTACCAGATTTTAGGAGTATTTTAGGGCTTCCCAATCCCTTGCTAAACTATCCCTATTTATGCTTGATTTCATCATACGTGAAGGTTTCTTTTATCTCTTATCTTTCAATATGTCTTATTGTTTGATATATAATTATGCTTCTTCTATCTTGAACATGCTTAGCTAGATCTTTTAAGTGTTTGCTTACGATTGTATATGAATTGGTATGTAGATCTTAACTTTGTTGCCTCTTGTTGATGTGTGTGCATGTTTAGTCCCTTATCGTGAGATCTTGGGAGACATGATTGCGTAGAAAGGATTCCACCGATAATAGTCTTCATACTACCTTACCCGTGTGTGGATGATCCCCTTTAGGTATTAATACAAACGCGTTTATCTAGACTAGGGGCCTTGTAATAGTCGTCATACTACCTTACTTGTGCGTTGCTCTAGTTAGTTATTTCGTAGAAGGCGTTTTCGCGTAATTCGCCATGCATTAGAATAGCACCTACATATACATCACAAGTGTGACATGGCAATAGAGTTAGGAGAAGCAATCAAGGATCATACATGATTAAGTAAACACTATTTTCTCATTATACGAATTCCCCTAATCTTAGTTAGTTTACTTTAGTTTTAATTAGTAGTTTAAAACAAACCACCTTCAAAACCCGAGATTTTACTTGCTTTCATAAAATATAAAAACACAAAAATAATCTTCTCTCAACCTCTAATTCTTAGCTACATTCAATTAGGATCTTTACTCACGCCTATTCCCTTGGAGAACGATAACAACCCCTGTGTCTTACCTATACTACACTACAACGGTTAGGTACCCTGCCTAGGGAGTTGTAATACTTGAAGTGAAGTTTACAACCTCATCGGCTTCTGTACTTAAGTTCACTGTTATCGCATTTTAATACGGTTAGGGCCGTTTTCAAGCCCGAAGTTAGCCCTACTTTTGGAGCTCGACCTTGCAACCTTTAAGTGTTGTCATTATTGAAAATACAAATGCTTTTGGTTTATATATAAAGCGATCTTCAAACATGATTGAAGTAAACAAATATGTAACTTAAAAGTAACATGCATTACATGCCCATAACATATTAGACGATGTTTTAACGTTGCTTTGCTAATTCTCTTGAAACTAAACATATTTGATGTGCATCTCAATTTTTGTTGATACACATGCTTACCCGGAGTGAGATTGGGCTTGTAAAACTAGTGCGTCTACAAGTAAAAGGCATCAGTTATCATAAAAGCTTAGAGTGAATTACCAAAAATAGACATTGTGGTTTGTCAAGGTTTCTCCAATATAGTCCTTATACTTTCTTATTTCAGTCCTGGCCTATATCTTCGTGGCTATACGCTTTTCTACAGATTGCATTAAAAAATTTAACGTCGTTAAATATTTTGATCGTTAAATGCTACAAACGGACAAGGAAAATGACGCAAAGACTCATGTTTTCTCTCCCTCTTGTATTTCACGATTGAGTATATGCGTAAACAAGATATGTAACTTAAAAGTAACATGCCTTCATGCCATAACATATTAGACGTGTTTAACTGTTGGTTTGTAATTCTCATGAAACTAAACAATTAGATGTGCATCTCCATTTTTGTAGATACACATGATACCCGAGTGAGCCTTGGCTTGCAAACTAGTGCTTCTACAAGTAAAGGATCAAGTGTCACAAAAAGTAAGAGTGAATTACAAAAATAGTCCTTGTGATTTATGAGGTTTCTCCAAAATAGTCCTTATACTTTCTTTTTCAGCCTAGGCTATATCGTTGTGGTATTGGTTTTCTATAGATCTGATTAAAGTTTTTACGTCGTTAGTTTTGATCTTTAAGTAAAATGATGAAAATACTCATGTCTTCTTCCTTTTGAATTTCATATTGAGTATATGCATTTTTTTTCTACAATATTTAAAGCTGAAAAGTAATCAGCTCAACATTTTTTAATCATTTATAGATTTACATAAACTCTAAATTTCTATCAATCTACCAAACACAAAAAACCTTCTTCTTCATCTTCTTAAATCCCTGCACCCATTACATCACCATCAACGCCACACCGTCAACCCAATATTCACCACCCATATTCACCGCCTCCGTATCTACCAACCACCATATAACCACTAGTCACCATATCCTCGCATCACCACTAACATCGTCATCCCAATCCTCATCGCTAGATTTGTGGTAGAAGTCAATTGGTCTTTTACTTTTACTTTTAATTTTATGTTAATTGTGATTAACTTAGTTATAAACCAAAGAATAGTATGGTTCATGATATTTACTCTTTGGTTTAAGTAAAATTTGTTACTTTATATGTGTTGGCGTATAGTGTTGGGAATAAATCTTCATACGACTTAATACTGCCAACAGTACTAAAGGAGTTAGTACTGCCAGTACAAAGTTAGTACTGCCAGTATTAAGTTAGAACTGTCAATCCTATTTAATACTGCTAGTTGAAGAAGTTTGTACTGCTAAATGGTCAAAGCTGATGAACTGAAGATAAGAATGCATGGAGAATATTTCGGGATATTTAGTTTTGAATTGTAACTGATCCTAATAGATAGGCAGATATATTTGTAAAGGGCTCCTTGTATTTCTATAAAAGGAGATCCCTAGAGTAGTGATAGATAGAACTTTAAGAGATACATTTTAGAGAAAATTTGTAATAGCTTCAAGGTTTTGTAACCCCAGTACTTAAAGAGTACTCGTATTATTTATAATATTGAAGCAGTGAGATTTGTGTTTATTGTTTGTGTGTGATCGTTACTGTTTCATTCATACATTTCTCTAGAGTATCAAAGTGTAGATTCCGCATACACTTTGGTATATTTACAAAGTCTCAATCTTTGTTATTTTGGATTCTTCCAAGGTAGCAAACTCTTTATATCATAAAGAACCGATCAAGGCGTGGGATCAACAAGTGGTATCAGAGCCTGTGCTTTGAGAAACTTTGATCTAGGGAAAATGGAGTTAGAAAATTCTCAGAACAATGCGTTGGCAAAGCTTCCCATGCTCAAACTAGGAGAGTATGAGATGTGGGAAATCAGAATCAAGCAGTACTTCCAGATCCAAGACTATGCATTATGGGAGGTAATAGAAAATGGAAATTTCATGGGTGCCTATTCCTGTTACAGCCACAAGAATTGGTACATCAACAGCATGAAGATGAATGTAACTCTAACTATCTGAAGAAAAGGATTTGCAAGAAGAATGATGTCAACGCCCAGAAGTGTCTCTCATGGCACTCCCATATGACATCAGCTTACCTTTAACAGTTTGCTGATGCTCTTCAAAATCTATGTTTATCGCAATTAAAGCTCGCTTTAGAGGAAATGATGCTACAAAAGAAGACGCAAAAAGGCAATTACTGAAGCAAAGTATGAAAAAAATTAATGCTTCAATGCTCAAAAGGCCTTACTGAAGCAACAGTATGAAAACTTTAATGCTACAAGCTCAGAATCTTTGGACTCTATCTTTAACAGGCTTCAAAAGCTTGTTAGTAGATTAGCAATTCTTGGTGTAGATACTCCTCCAGAGGATCTAAATGTTAAGTTTTTGAGAAGCTTACCTTCTGAATGGGATACACATGTGGTAGTATGGATGAACAAACCTGATTTTGAAACTATAGGTTTAGATGATTTGTACAACAATTTTAAAATTGTTGAACAAAAGGTTAAGAGAACTGTTGCTGCAAATAATGATGATAAGAACTTGGCATTTCTAACCACTTCCAGTCCAAGCAGTACTAATACTATTAATACTGTTAACACTGGAGTTAGTACTGGCAACACCAAGGTTAATACTGCTAGTACAGAAACTAGTACTGCTAGTTTTAGTGATGCCACAGTTTATGCCTTTTTGTCCACTCAACCACAAGGGTCTCAACTAGTTCATGAAGATCTTGAGCAAATTCATGATGATGATTTGGAAGAAATGGATCTCAAGTGGAATATGGCACTGCTGAGCATGAGGGCAAGAAAGTTCTATCAGAGAACTGGAAGGAAGATCATCATTGATGGAAGTAGTACTGCTGGATATGATAAATCTAAGGTAGAATGTTTCAACTGTCATAAAATGGGACATTTTGCCAGAGAATGTAGAGCACCAAGAAGTAAAGAAAACAGGAATTGGAACCAAGGAAGCTCATCAAAGGCAGTTAGGATTGAAGATGCTTCTGAAAAGGCAATGTGTGCTATAGATGGTGCTGGATTTGATTGGAGTGACATGGCAGAGGATGAAATTCAAGCAAACATGGCTCTCATGGCATTCACAGATTCTGAGGTATCAAATGATAAATCTTGTTCTAAATCTTGTTTGCAAAATTATGAAGCTCTTAAAAAACAGTATGATGATTTATTGCAAAATTAGATGATATGGTTTTAAAGCAGCTACATATAAAGAGGTCTGTCAATATTAGAAGACAAGTAGATAATTTTAAAGGATCTGAAGTGCTTTTTTTGAAGAGATTGCTTTGTTGAAAAGAAGTGTAGGTCATAAGGAATATCTAATGGGATTAGTTAAGACTGAACTTAAAAAAGTTAAGGAAGAAAAAGAGGGGTTTGAATTTAAGCTAGCAAAGTTTGAAAAATCATCTAAAGACTTAGA
This sequence comes from Tanacetum coccineum, assembly GCA_026074375.1. Classification (NCBI taxonomy): domain Eukaryota; kingdom Viridiplantae; phylum Streptophyta; class Magnoliopsida; order Asterales; family Asteraceae; genus Tanacetum; species Tanacetum coccineum. Next base: position 127,642 of record BQNB010000590.1, on the reverse strand, counting down.
TGATTTATTAGCAAGTCAGGTAACTGACAAGAGAAAAAAGGGGTTTTGGTTATAATGTGTCCCCTCACCCTTTTTTTTCTTATCCCGTGATTCTCACAGGACCAAACACATTTAGGACTTTATCTTATTCAGGTCTTGAGGAATTCCAACAACCTGGGGTAAATGAGTATGGTACCAGGGATTCAAGTTTAAAGCCAACCACTGTTTGTGATAGAGAGTCAGATAATTCTAAGGAGAATAGTGATGTCTCTTTAACACAACAACCCAAGATCTGTACTGAAACTAGCTCAATTTATGTCTCATTAAGGTTAGACAAAGATTGGAAAAAAGGTTTTCTATCCTGCTAATCATATTAGGGTAGAAGAACCTAAAAAGACTAGAGAGAATTATGATGCTCCAATTATTGAAGATTGGGTGTCAGATGATGAGGAAGAAGTTGAGCCTCTCCCTAAGGTAGAAAAGAAATCTGCTATACCTAATGCTACTAAGCAAGAGTCAGTTAAAACTGTAAAATCAAGTAGTAGGTCAGTTAGGTATGCAGAGATGTATAGGTCACAGAGACCTAGGGGGAACCAAAGGAGTTGGAATGGTTAGAAATCTAATCAATTAGGATGTAACTTTGTTTTTAATAACAAGGCATGCTTTATTTGTGGTAATTTTGATCACATTCAATATAATTGTCCTAATGCTTACAAACATATGGTTCCAAGAGCAGTCTTAATGAAGACTGGCCTAAAAACTGTCAAAAATGCAAAGCCTCTTAACTGCTATACCTAATGCTACTAAGAAAGAGTCAGTTAAAACTGTAAAACCAAGTAGTAGGTCAGTTAGGTATGCAGAGATGTATAGGTCACAGAGACCTAGGGGGAACCAAAGGAGTTGGAATGGTCAGAAATCTAATCAATTAGGATGTAACTTTGTTTTTAATAACAAGGCATGCTTTATTTGTGGTAATTTTGATCACATTCAATACAATTGTCCTAATGCTTACAAACATATGGTTCCAAGAGCAGTCTTAATGAAGACTGGCCTAAAAATTGTCAAATATGCCAAAGCCTCTCTTAGTACTGTTAGGTCTGTTAACACTGCCAGACCTTTTAATACTGCTAGGACTGTTAATACTTTTAGGCCTTATAATACTGCTCACCCAAAATCAACAGTTCCTTGTGCTAGACCAAAGACACATTTTCAAATTCAAGCACAATCAACTGTTCAAAGGCCCTTTTACAAGAGTACAGCATTAACAAAAAGGTCTAATAATCAAAATATTAATACTGGTAAACAAACATGTTAATTTTTTTTTTAAATAATATTTAATTTTATATTGTTAGGCAATTGTTAATAAGTAAGGGAAAGGCAGGGATTAATGTTGTTAAGCCCTCAGCATGTTGGGTTTGGAGACCTATCAAACCCAATGGTGCATCACTAATCTTTAACAAATATAATTACATTGATGCACGAGGCAGATCCAAGTCAGTAATGGCTTGGGTCCCCAAAGATAACTAACTTCATAAGTTTTTGTGTGCAGAGCAATTCCCAACTAAATGAAAAAGGATTTGTGGATAGTGGATGCTCAAGGCACATGTCTGGAAACATAGCTCACCTTTCAGATTTCAAAGAATTTGATGGAGGTTATGTTACTTTTGGTGGAGGAGCAAATGGAGGAAGAATCACTGGTAAAGGTACTATCAAAACAGATAAACTTGATTTTGAAGATGTATACTTTGTCAAAGAGTTGAAGTTTAACCTTTTTAGTGTCTCACAAATGTGTGACAAAAAGAACTATGTTCTTTTTACTGACTCTGAATGTCTTGTTCTATCTCCCAATTTTAAGTTGCCTGATGAAAATCAGATACTCCTTAAAATTCCTAGACAGAACAACATGTACAGTTTTGATATGAAAAACATAGTTCCTAAAGATGGTTTAACTTGTCTAGTTGCAAAGGCTACATCTGAGGAATCAATGTTATGGCATAGGAGGCTTGGTCATGTCAATTTTAAAAATATTAATAAACTTGTCAAAGAAAATCTTGTAAGAGATTTACCTTTAAAAAGATTTGAGAACTGACCCTATTCATGTGTTGCCTGTCTTAAAGGCAAGCAACATAGAGCCTCTTGTAAGACCAAGGCCTTTAGTCCCATTACTAAGCCATTGTTTATGCTGCATATGGATCTGTTTGGTCCAACTTTTGTTAGCAGTCTTATGCATAAAAAGTATTGCTTGGTAGTTACTGATGATTATAGTAGATTTTCATGGGTTTTCTTTTTAAGAACTAAGGATGAAACTAGTGAGATCCTTAAAAACTTTATCAAAGAAATAGAAAATCTAGTGGATAAGAAGGTTAAAATAATCAGAAGTGACAATGGGACAGAATTTAAAAACCATGTGATGGATGAGTTCTGTAGAGAAAAAGGTATCAAGAGAGAATATAGTGTAGCAAGGACACCTCAGCAAAATGGTGTAGCTGAAAGAAAGAATAGGACTCTTATTGAGGCTGCTAGAACAATGTTAGCTGACTCTAAGTTACCTACAACATTTTGGGCAGAAGCTGTTTCTACTGCTTGTTATGTACAAAATAGGGTCTTAGTAGTCAAACCTCATAACAAGACTCCTTATGAACTCTTTAGGGGTATTAAACCAGCTATAGGTTTCATGAAACCATTTGGATGTCATGTTACAATTCTCAATACCTTAGATAAGTTGGGCAAGTTTGATGGAAAAAGTGATGAAGGTTTCTTTGTTGGGTATTCCTTAAGTAGCAAAGCTTTTAGGGTATACAACATTAGAACCAGGAAAGTACAGGAAAACTTGCATGTTGGGTTCTTAGAGAATAAACCTATGTTAGAAGGAAATGGTCCAAAGTGGCTGTTTGATCTTGATTCTCTAACCCAATCAATGAATTATGTTCCAGTGGTTGCAGGGTCTTTTTCTAATGTTTCTGCAGGTATAGAAGGAGTTTCTGAGTTCAGCACATCCTCTCAACAAGATCAAGATTGTATTGTCATGCCAATTTGGAAGGATGCTTCATACTTTGATGATGCTTCATTCAAATCTGTTGCTGATGCACAAATACAAGATCAAGATGGGACTCATGATGATTGCAGTTTTCAGGATAATGGTATTGATGATCAACAAGTTAATACTGCCAGTCCTGAAGTTAATACTGGTAGTAGACAAGTTAATACTGCCAGTCCTGAAGTTAATACTGGTAGTAGACAAGTTAATACTGCTGTGCCTGAAGTTAATACTGCTACTCCTGGAGATTTGAATGGACCAATTCCTACAACTGAAGACACACAAGTGGAGGATCAAGAAATTGATTTAGGGAATCTTTCACCATCTTATGCAGTTTCTTCCACTCCTCATACAAGAATTCACAAGGATCATCCAATTGATCATGTGATTGGTGATGTGCAGTCTTCTGTTCAAACAAGAAGGATGACAACTTCTTATTCTGAACTAGGCTTTCTTAGTGCCATTTATGAAGGAAAGACTCACCAGGACCTACATACATGTCTTTTTGCCTGTTTCTTGTCTCAAGAAGAACCAAAGAGAGTTTCTAAAGCTCTTAGTGATCCTGCTTGGGTAGAAGCAATGCAAGAGGAACTCCTACAGTTCAAGCTACAAAATGTATGGGTTCTTGTAGATTTGCCTAAGGGTCATAGGGCTATTGGTACAAAGTGGGTCTACAGAAACAAGAAAGATGAAAGGGGAATTGTTGTCAGGAACAAAGCAAGACTTGTTGCCCAAGGACATACACAAGAAGAAGGTATTGACTATGATGAAGTTTTTGCTCCAGTGGCTAGAATTGAGGCCATAAGAATTTTTCTGGCTTATGCTTCTTATATGGGTTTTACTGTCTACCAAATGGATGTCAAAAGTGCTTTCCTATATGGTCAAATTGAAGAGGAGGTGTATGTATGTCAACCTCCAGGTTTTGAAGATCCTGACCATCCTGATAAAGTTTATAAAGTTGTGAAAGCTCTATATGGACTTCATCAAGCACCCAGAGCTTGGTATGACACATTGGCCACTTATCTTTTGAGCAATGGATTTCAAAGAGGAAAAATTGATCAAACTTTATTCATCAAAAGTCAAAAGGGGCACATACTGCTTGTTCAAATCTATGTAGATGACATCATTTTTGGATCTACCAAGAAGGAGCTTTGTGATGAGTTTGAGAAGCTTATGAAGGATAAGTTTTCAGATGAGTTCTATAGGGAGGAACTCACCTTCTTTTTGGGGTTGCAGGTCCAACAGAAGAAGAAAGGCATCTTTATCAGTCAAGATAAATATGTCCATGAAATTTTGAAAAAGTTCAACTACACAGATGTGAAGTCTGCCTCCACTCCCACAGATTTGGAAAAGCCCTTGGTTAAAGATGCAGATGCTGATGATGTTGATGAACATCTTTATAGATCTATGATTGGATCTTTGATGTATCTTACAACATCTAGACCAGATATCATGTTTGGCCCAGTTTGTGCATTGTGCAAGGTTTCAAGTTCCCAAAAACTTCTCATCTTTTAGCTGTCAAAAAATCTTTAGATACCTTAAAGGTAAACCATCACCAGCTTTGGTAGTTCTAAGGATTCTCCATTGGAGTTAGTTGCCTACGACTGATAGGTGACGTATGCTGGAGCTACACTTATAGGAAGTCAACCACTGGAGGTTGTCAATTTTTGGGAAATAGGTTAATTTCTTGGCAATGCAAGAAACAAAACTGTGTGTTGGCCACTCTACAACTGAAGCTTTAATATGTGCTGCTGCAAGTTGCCTATGACAATTTATCTCTGGAACCAAAACTAATTGTCATGATTATGTTACAATTTTATGAACACGTGTTATTTACATTGACAGAACTAGTACTATCTGTATTGATATAAAATCCAGTTCAACACTCTAAAACAAAACATAACAGAATTAGGCAACACTTTAATAAGAGATAGAAATACTAAAAAGTTGATTCAAATGGCTAAAATTGAACTCAACTTAATTTAGCAGATCTGCTACAAAAGGTTTTGTGATCTGTGAGATTATCAGTACTTGGTTTCAAGTATTAGAATGCCAATCCCTAAGGCCAAAGCTCTTGTTAGTCTGTAACGTTGATTTAAATGTTTAGTACTGTTTAGTTATTTGTCAATTAATACTGTAGGACTAATTAGTAACTAAGTGAGTTATATTTAACACAGTTTGAGTAAAACAGTACTTATATATTAGTACAGCTGGTTACTCTAATTTATTTGTTATCCTGTGAAATAACACTTAATATGTTAAACATGCAACATGTTGGATTGTGTTTATCTTGGTTTTCAACTAACATTTTCAGGATAACAAGAGGTGTCAAATTGGTTTACTCCATAATGCATTATTTTTGAGGGAGGAAACATGTTTGGCTATTCTTAAATTGTTGGTTGTTTCACCACACAACAAATGGTTATCATTCACCATGTCCATATAGACATCAAGAATTGATGACTAGTCCAAGCAAACGGCTCCTGGTAAAGACTTCCACCAAATCCGATGAAAGATGATAGTTTTACTCAAACTAATAGAGTCCTCAATGCATCATGTTATTCCAATGCCAGCATGGCTAAGTCCATAGCAAACGGCCTACTGTATAGACTTCACAAATCTGTTTATATTGTTAGTTTTACTCAAACTATATGGTTAGTCATTGCACCATTTTTTCCTAATGAAGCAATGGCTAGTCCAAAGCAAACGGCTATTGGTAAAGACTCCTCAAATCCGTGTATGGCTGGTAGTTTGCCAAAAACTACACTTTGTGTGAATATGTGAGCTAAAACAAAAGAGAGAATTGGTGTGCTCAAAAACAACTGAGAACTGTTGTGAAAAATAGACAGAGTTGCCAAAGTGAGCCAAAAGAATTGATAGATGAATTGTGAGCCTAAAAATTGAAATAGAGATGTGTGAAGTTATTCATTTTAAGTCATAGAGTTTGTACTGCATATGGGGAGAAGTTTAATACTGCTAGGGCAAAAGTTTAGTACAGCTAGGCCTAAGTTATACTTGATGACCGTTAATACTGTTTGGCCTAACAGACATTTTCATTTATAAATAGGAGCCTTGTTTCCGTTGAGAAATTTCCCGCTAAAAACTTATGGAATAGGGTTTGACCAATTGGACTTTCGTGCATCTACTATATATTCATATGATTTATTCACGATCACTTCAAATTACTTAATATTGGTCAACGAATATCTCTCTGTTTTCTCTATTACATTGCAATTAACTTTCTCCAGCCTTCATACTTACATACACGATCCTATCCCACTTTATTAATCAAAAGATATTCAATCATGGCAAGTTAGGATTTTATGAATAAACACACATGGTAGCTTTCTGGTCAATATCAACGGGCATTGCGGGGTTTCATTCATCAGATCCAACTATTTACATCCATCGAAGTAAATTTGATATGCACATAACTAAGAAACCAGAGGTGTGTGTCTCCTTTATAAAACAATTTTGGAGGTCTGCTGAGACTTTGACTGATGAAAATGGCGACGTCAAGATTCATGCTACTATTGATGGACACTCACTTTCAATCACTGAAGGTTCTCTACGGCGACATCTCAAGTTGGATGATCAAGATGGCATTACCTCTCTTCCAACTACAGAGATCTTTGCTCAATTGGCGCTTATGGGCTATGCTACTGACTCAGATAAGTTAACCTTTCAAAAAGGTGCATTTTCACCTCAATGGAGGTTTCTTATTCATAATATTCTTCACTGTTTAAGCCCAAAGAAGACTGCTTGGGAGCAGTTTAGTAGTAATATTGCAGCTGCTGTCATTTGTTTAGCCACAAATAGAAAGTTTAATTTTTCTAGGATATTCTTGGACCACATGGTGTCTAAACATATCTAGTCCCTATAAGTTTTTGATGTACCCTAGGTTTATCCAACTATGCCTAGACATGCAGAGACACAAGCTTCAACAACACACAAGACTTTATTCTGTTCCATCTCTAACAATGAAGGTGTTTAGCAATATGAAGAGATCCACCAAGGGATTTTCAGGTCAAGAGGTTGCTTTATTTCCTACTATGTTAGATGCTACTGAACCCTCACCTTCACCTTCTAGAATCACATCTTCACCTTCACCTGCACCATCTCCTTCACAACCATCACCTACTCAACCCACACCTACTCAACCCTCACCTACACAACTTTCACCAACACAACCTGGTACAGAATACCATCTTCCTACACCCCATGACTCACCTCTCCATGCTGTTCACTCACATGGAAGTGAGGAGGGTAGTTTGAAACTTCAAGAATTGATGAATTTAGTTAACACTCTTTCTGACAGGATTGGAGTTTTAGAGGCTGACTTGTTGAAGACAAAGAAAACCTACAGTTCTGCTTATACCAAGCTTATTCTAAGGGTCAAGAAGCTAGAGTCTCAGCTAAAGATTGGGAAAGCAAGGAAACGAACCAGGGGTCGTTAATTTCAGATAGATGAACCTTATGAAGATGATTCTTCCAAACAGGGGAGGAAGTTATTTCATGAAGAGGTTCAAGAAAAAGCTAGTAACAGAAACTGAATTATTTAATCAAGAAGTGACTCCATACTAATACATTCAATACAAAGAGGGAGTGGGAAAGCAATTGATGAAGTTATATACTTCTAGCTTGAAGAAACAGGGTATTTTTAAGATTTTCCTGCTAGTGAAGAAGTTCCAACATTTTTTTTTTTGATTGTTTTTTATTTAGTACTGCTGAGGTACACCTTAGTACTGCTGGAGGAACTGTTACATATTCAAGAAGAAGTGCTGAGAAAAGATCAAGACAGGATAAGGGAAAAGCTATTTTGATAGAAGAAGAGCCCAAGAAGAAATCAAAGAAGGAACTTGAACAAGAAAGATTAAGTTATGCTGAAGCAATCAGACTTGAAGAGCAAATGAATGAGGAACAAAGAGCTCAAATTGCTAGAGATGCTGAGATTGCTAGACAGTGGGATGAAGAAGAAAGGAAAAGAGCTATGGATGAAGCTAAGACTACAAAGAAGATTGACTGGAATGATCCTTCTGTCATTAGATATCATTCTCTTAAAATGAAGCCAAAGACTATTGCCCAAGCTAGAAGGAATATGATCAAATATTTGAAGAACCAAGGGAACTTCAAGATCACTCAGTTCAAGGGAATGTCTTACAATGACATAAGGCCAATCTTTGAAAAGATTTGGGATTTTAATCAAAATATTGTGCCTATGGATGCAGAGAAAGGAAGTAAAAAGCAAAAGTCTCCTGAAAAAGAAAGGTCTCCTGAAAAGATTGTGGAAGAAAAAGTTGTTACACAAGAGGAAAAGGAAGAAGTTGTTAAAGAACCTGGAACAAAGAGAAAGAAGTCCATTCCTAGAAAGAGCACAAGGAAAAGACAAAAGATGGAGGAAGATTCAGAGAAAGAAGAACTCAAAGAATTTTTAGACATCATACCAAGAGAAGAGGTTCCTATAGAAGTTGAATCCATATCTACAAAGTTTCCAATTGTGGATTGGAAGTCTTATGTTTTGACTGAGACTTTCATGTATTATCAAGTATTCAGGGGAGATGGAAGTTCAAAGAATTATAAGATCTTTACTGAGATGCTAAGAGATTTTGATAGACATGATGTGGAGGAATTATACAGACTTGTTAAGGAAAGGTATAGGGCTTCAAGACCAGAAGGGTATGATCTCATGCTTTGGGGAGATTTGCACACTATGTTTGAGCCAAATGAAGATGATGAGTTATGGAAGAATCAGCATCAATACAATCTGCTAAGCTGGAGTTTGTATGATTTCTGTGGTATTCACATGTTATTGATGGAGAATGGGATGGCCATACATATGCTGACAGAGAAGAAATATCCTTTAAGCCAAGAGATGATCTCCAAGATGTTGAAGAAGAGATTAGAGGTTGATCATGAGAGTACACAGGCGATTGAGCTTCTCAAATTTATAAGATCTCAAGTTCAGAAGTGACAAAATTGTTTGAAAGAATCATCAGCAGAGGAAGAAGACTAGAAGATTTTATTCAGAAGAAACTTGATGATTTAAAGGACAATCACAAGTTTAGGGGAGGATTGTTAGGAATAAATCTTCATATGACTTAATACTGCCAACAGTACTAAAGGAGTTAGTACTGCCAGTACAAAGTTAGTACTGCCAAGGTTACTTAATACTGCTAGTCGTAGAAGTTAGTACTGCTAAATGGTCAAAGCTGATGAACTGAAGATAAGAATGCATGGAGAGTATTTCGGATATTTATATTTGAATTGTAACTGAACCTAAATGATAGGCTGATATCTTTGTAAAGGGCTCCTTGTATTTCTATAAAAGGAGATCCCAAGTGTAGAGTAACTTAGAACTTTTCAGAGATATATTTAGAGAAAATTTGTAATAGCTTCAAGGTTGTGTAACCCCAGTACTTAAAGAGTACTCGTATTATTTATAATATTGAAGCAGTGAGTTTTGTGTTCATTGTGTGTTTTAGTCATTACTGTTTCATTCATAAATTTCTCTAGAGTATCAAAGTGTAGATTCCGCATACACTTTGGTATACATACAAAGTCTCAATCTTTGTTATTTTGGATTCTTCCAAGGTAACAAACTCTTTATATCATAAAGAATCGATCAAGGCGTGGGATCAACAAGTGGTATCAGAGCCTGTGCTTTGAGATACTTTGATCTAGAGAAAATGGAGTTAGAAAATTCTCAGAACAATGCGTTAGCAAAGCTTCCCATGCTCAAACTAGGAGAGTATGAGATGTGGGAAATCAGAATCAAGCAGTACTT
>BQNB010000590.1:59598-111048 GCA_026074375.1 Tanacetum coccineum | reverse complement strand
AAATGATAAATATTAAGACTACGAGCTAACCTATGCTAGACATAACACGGGGTGACCGAGTCTTTTTCATGATCCTAACATTTGTGGTAACATGTAACTATTTTGCTCAATTGTTCGGTCGTGATGAGTATTCTATCATAGGCTTGGCATGGATACACATCTCCACCACTAAAGCTAAGGAGTGATAAGTCTAAAAAGTTAAATTGGGTTTTAAAAAGGTTTAAGGGGTTGATCACTCTTTCTAATATCTATCAATACCAATATTCCAAAAAAGCGACAAACCACACATACACATCCATAATGATGGAATAAACACACATGGTTGCATTCATTCCTTAACTCGAATAAGCTAAAGAATATGATTAGTAGTCTTTACCAAAAGTCGTAAACCAGCAGGGGCGACAAACCACATATACACATCTATAACGATAGAATAGACATACATGATTGTATTCAATTCCCCCACTCGAGTATAACCAAAGGTTAGGACGAAGAGTGATATAGGGTAGGGATTAATCCTTTCTCCAAAATTAATCAACCAACAAGGAGGATAAAATTACACATACATGGCCGTAACGACGAAATAGACACATGTGATTGCTCGCATCCTAATTCGAGTAAGACCTAAGGATATGGATTAGGAAAGGGAAAGTAATTGTTGTTAAATAAAAAGTTACAAAACAAATAAATTAAGTCCAAACATATAAGGTATAGTGTTGCTAGCACTTCCCCGACCGCACCCATGAAAAAAACACAGAAATATAAACATAAACGTCTTCATCATAGATCAACAAATATATACAAAACAAATAGACTAATTCCAAACAAATACCATACAAGTTGCTAGATACTTTCCCGGTCGAACCCATGATAAAGACACGAATCGTGAACTACTCCATGTTTAGTAGACACGAAACAGACTCGAAAACGTCTTTGATCAAAGATAAATGAAAACAACCCTTAGTTGGCGTTCCCATAATGGTCAACTCCCAATCATCCATACTATACATACTTTTACAGAAATAAGTGGCGATACCTACCACTTTATACAAAACTTTACATCGTTGATTTATAACACGTATCAACGAATAATCGATCCTTCAAATAATACATCGGTTTAAGCTTTAACGAATCGACTATCTTCTAATTTCCTCCTCTTTTTTGCAGCGATTTTCTTATTTTTCCATTTTTTAAGCATAATGGTGATTTATTAAACCCTAGCTCATGGAGACTTTACTAACTTACTTGCAGATATGGAGAGTTATCCCGAACTCTTAGCCTACGCCCACACAACACCGAAGTTGCAGCGCATTAAATATGTAGGACTAGACCCAGTTGAACGATAGGTTGCATACTTAAGCACGTAAACGAGTATAAATTAATAAACATAATCAACAACCAACGATAAATTAAGCAATCGATATAAACAAACCAAATATTAAATCTTCATAAACATGGCTGATACCTAAAGGTATCAGCCGATAGTCATTGTAAAAATACATACGGTTTCATATATGAACGATTAAAGAAAAGAAACCTTAACTGAACGTGTATTTGGTTGTGCCAAGATTACAAGAGTTTTCCTATGATATTGAGGCTCTTTTCTGACCTTCTATGCTTCTTTATTCGTCTGTTAGTCGACTTGGTGGTTTAGGGCTTCACTTGCATACCTAAAACTGAATTTAGGGTGTTGTATTTATAGAGTCTGGAAAAGGGTCAATATGTCATATCGGGCGATGTGGGATACGGCGTATTGGGGATTTCTTAGAGTAAAGACCATGGTTGATATATTTTAACATCTTCTAGTGTTTGACCTTCGATAAGGCGTATTAAGTCTTCAGGATACGGCGTATTGGGTCTTCAATCCTTCATGGTTATCTGTGAAGTATAGGCACGGATACGCCGTATCTTCTTGATGGATACGACATATTGAGGTAAAACTAGTTGGTTTTTCTTTGTTGACCAAAGTATTATATATGGCGTATCGTTGACGTGGATATGGCGTATTTTTTAAAGTCATGCAATGGTCTTTTAATTCATCAAAGTCTTGGATACGTCATATAGGTCTAGAATAATACGGCGTATTTGCTGTGAGATAATTAGACTTTCTTGAACTCTTCATTTATGCTCTAAAATGGGTGCCTTTTATATAAACTTCACTAACTGCTCTATAATTACTGCAAATAACGAATATAAGCAATTAAGTACCAATTCTTGCAATAATTATATAAAATGGGTAATTTACATGGGATAAATGATGCTATGAAAGTGACGTTATTTGATGTCATCGGTAACCCAATATACTACATGATATACAAGTAATCAAGGATGACCACTTACATGTAGAGACACCCTATACTTCACTACATACCCCTTGGTATTAGTGGAACTAACATAGAGTGTAACCATGATCCATGCCTTTTGCAAGAACCATGATCAAAGATGAAGAAAGAAAAACTCTATGTGTATGTGTGGAATTTTGTGGCTTTCATCAAGGAGATGAGGAGGAAGAAGCCTTGGGATTTTATTAAGAAGTCTTGATTTGGAGAGGTCTCTTTTGTCCAATAGATAAAAGGGCGTTTGGACAAAAGGGTGTTTGGATAAAAGGGTGCACCAACTAGTTTCCCTTCATATTCTAGAAGCAAATTCATATTTCAATTCACTAGTTTCCCTCTATCTTCTAGAAGCTTTTATTGGGCCTTGGTGGGCCTTAATGGGCCGAACTCTATTGGGCCTTAATGGGCTAGCCCGTTTGCTTAGCCCGATCCAACTAGTGAAGCCCATATGAGTAAGAGTCTCGGGATGTCGAGATCAAGTTGATAGATGTATATTTGTGGTGGATAAGGATGGTTAGATATCCGTGAGTTGTGGTGGATAGAGATGGTGAGATATTCGTGAATTGAAGTATACATCTACGAGTAACTTGTAAACTTTACCTTATGTTTTAAGTTACATGTTTTTCATCACCAAAACATAAAGAGAATGTATAGATTAAATATCGTAATATTTGCACTAACAACCTCCACTGAAAGTTTGATGAGGTGTCATTTTATACACTTTTTCGGGGTCATTTAACCCCCTAAATCATGCAAATATGCCCAAATATTGTACTTAATCGTTCCTTTTTGATGTTTTAGCATTTGAAAAGCATTTGGAGGAAAAACACGTGACTTGGGCTCAATTCGGGAAGAAACTGGACAAAACACAACACTTCAAGCTTGCGACTTCCATTCTGACGCCTTCACCAAAATGCCTAGAAAGTGAAGTTTGTAATCAGTTTTGTGACTTCTCAATACGTGGAGATGGTGTTAGGATTTGCTATTGACGCCGTCAGGAGTGAAGGGCGACGACGTCACCACGATTTGTAACGTCGTCACAATGACCGACAAAGAGAAGCCTTTAAAAGATTCGGCGGGCTGACGGCGTCAGGAAACCCTAGTGACGCCGTCAGACCCGATATCCTATATATACAAAACCCTATTTTTCATATTTAAGTGTGGAAAATCCTGGAGAAAAAGAAGAAACTTTAGTAGTAGCCATATTTTTGGTCGAATTTTAGGGTTTTTAAACCCTTTTGTACTCATTCATACTCCTTGTTTAATTGAAGTGAAGTTCTTTTACCTTTTTAATCATTCAGTATGTCTATGTGTTGTTTGATTAATCATTCTTCGCTTTCAATTAACATGCTTGGCTAAATCTATATGTGTTTATTTATGATTGCATGAGACCTAGTTGTTAAATCTCTTTTATTATTGCTTCTTGTTAATGGTGAGCGTGTTAGGCTTTAGAAAACTAGTTATTTGATCTTCATATCATAGCATAGACGTCTAGGGAAACACGATTAGGTTAGAGGATGCCTGAGATTAGATCTTCATATCTAGATCACCGTGGGGTGGATTCCGAATTAAGTATTTATTACGCGTGAATTTACTATTAGACGTGAGTAGTGTTTGCAGGTAACTATCGTCTAGGTTGTCACGTAGATAGCGGACTTGACCAACCCGCTGTTGAATTAGGGAATACTTACACATTACATTAACAAGGGTGACGGGCAATAAAATCAGAGAAAACAGCTAGGGAGTAGTGCATGATTTGGTAAACACGTTTGTTTAACCATACGAGTTTTTCCATCAATAATACTTTTCTGCATAATTATGAGTAGTTTAATTTAGTAGTTTAATCAACCCCCTTTTCAAACCCGAGATTTTACTTGCTTTCTAAAAAATTATAAAAAAACAAAAAATAATCTTTTCTCAACCTTTAGACCTTAGTAAACATACAATTCGAACCTACCCAAACTCTTCCCCTAGAGAACGATAATAACCCCTCGAGTCTTGCCTATACTACACTACAACGATTAGGTACTCTGCCTAGGATGGTTGTAAAACTTTTGCGTAGCAACCCACCGCATCAAAGTTCTTCATGGAGCTTCTCCAAGCTCTGAGGTCATGTCATTGACTTATCAAGAACACTCTCAAAGGGAGAGACCATGTCTAGGTACTATGAAACATACAAAGCCTGACACACAAGAATCTTCAAGTAAGAGTGTTTCAAGACCTGTCACTGTTTGTACCACTGAACCAGTAATTACTTCAGTTCATACTGAAGTCAAAAATAATGAACAAGAATCCAAAATAAATGAATTAACCAAACTTATTCAAATGCTGATAGATGAAAAAGTTAACTCATCTCAGAAGATCCAAGAATCTAAACCTGTGATCCCACAGTCTGAATCATCTAAGTCAGTTAACTTATCTAAAATGAGTCAGGAATCTAAACCTAAAGTTTAGAACACTGACTCATTCAAATCAGTTAGACCAAAACCTTTATAAAAACCTAAGCTAAAATGTGAACTTCGCTATTACACAAATCATTCCACTGATGATTGTTATAGAATTCCCTATTGTATGAAATGCAAATGAGAGGATCATATGACCTCTTATCACAATATGTATGTTGCATCACTGAAAAATAGTGAAAACTACAAGGCACAACCTTATCAGTATGCATCACCATCAAAAAAGATCCTGAAAGCTAACGCAAAGCCTTTCCCAGCATGCACTCACCGTGGCTTCAATGACCATCGCCCTGATGATTGTTGTATGTATCATGAGTGTGAAATATGTGGAAGCAATGATCATGCAACCTCAGGACACAATTGTGTCATTCTTGTCAGGGGAGGTGTCCTAGCTGAGTCCTCTCTAGGGATGGCAAAAGCATCTAAAATCAACGGGAAAAACTGAAACCCGCACCGGTTGGGTCGGGTTCGGGGGCGGGTTTGGATGCGAGTTCGGGTATTGATAATTTTTTTATCCTGGTACGGGTTCGGTGACGGGTTCTAGTAATACCCGCCCCATTTACCCGTACCCGTATCCATACCCGTTTATCGGAATTCGTACCCGCTTTATTGTTATTATAGTAATTAATTATAGTACATATATATTATATATAAATTATTCCATTGTATTTTAATATATAAGTATCCCTATTGTCTAACACATTCGTATGTTGTACATAAATTATTCGAAAGCGTCAAATCGTTTGATACGGTATTTGTATTGTTTAACTTATGAAATTTCTGAATATATTAGGATGTTTTGGTTTATTTTGTCGGTGGGTTATAGTTAAACAAAAAGGTGAAACTAAATGGACCCAAAATTGAAAATGAAAGTTTCACCTCCATTCATCTTCTTCATCTCAATAATAGAAGATGAATCACACGGTTTGTCAGTAACCTGGAAATCAACACGAAACCGCCAAACGAATAAAAGGTAATTATTAAAATTAAACTATTCCTCAAAAATCAAAAGAGAAATTGAATATTATAAAAAAAAACACCTACCTGATAAGTTAGGAGGTGAGGCGCTGATGAAGAAGCGGTGAAAGAACTATCGAGAATGAGCGATCATATCTGGCTTTAAGATAAAGCAAAAAATAATCCAATAAATTTCATAAATAGACCATTAAAAAGATGAAAAAAAAGTAATTTACTTACATTTCTGCAACACATTTTTTAGCATTTGGTTTACTGGATAGTGTTGATCTTAGAGAGATGTGGGAGGCTGTGCATTTGAGTGTGTCTAGATTCTTCATGATGAATTACATGTCGGCAAACATATACATATCTTTTCAATAGACAAAAAAACAGACGGAGGAAAAGGGTCAAGTTATAGAGCGTGAATAAACCCAACAAATTGCTGTTAGCCTACCGCATGCTCCTTAGTATAGAGATGTTGCGAAATGCGAGTAACTTACTAGTACGTTCTTTTAAACCCCACATCCATCTCATATTGGTTACACGCATAAATTTAACGCACAACCTTTTATTATAAGACGTTAATCTCGGAAAAATACCGCTATATCAAAACTCATATAAATATTGAAGTATAATCTTTATTCTTTTTATCAACATAATAAAACCTTTGTTCGGTTTGTACAAGCCTCTAAACCTTTAAAATAATGTCATATCACTAACGTTAACATATATTAAACTTATATGTTTATGATCATAACTTTCTAATAACACACAATAATGAATTAAAGCTAAGTTTTATATTAATAAAATAAAAGTCAAAGCTAATTCTTTTTTGAACCTTCCATTACACAAATGCTAAACATTATGTTTAACAAAACACCTACTAGGAATTATATCCATTCGAATCCAAATATCAAACTTGTTTTGAAAGCTTTCTTTTTTAAATTTAAAATTATACGAGTAGTTTATACAATATTATTACGTAAGAATTATTATTGTATTTTATGTTCTAGAAATCGAACTTCTTTTTGACAATCTTCTTTTTAGGTATCCCATTTCTTTAAATCTTGATTCAGAAAAAACATTTAATAAGCATTTAAAATATAAAATATTTATTAATGAGCACTTAAATGAGTTTTCGAGTTACAAAAATTATGTAAGATTATTTTAAAAAAAATAGAATTCATACCAATACTATCGCAACTATCCTTTAATCACTAGCATTAAAACATTCCAAGTAACACAAATACACGACACATTAATAACTAAGTCAGAAAGTATTACTATTGCTATGTGTGTTTCGATGGTTAGACGCCATTATATACAACTTCTTCTATTTCTTATTTTTGCTCGAAAAGCTAAAACTCAATACATGTAAATTAATCTATTATTCCCACGCACAACCATGTCAGGTCTATATTTGTTCCTTGCGCAAAAGTTTTATGCCACAACCTTTTTTTAACACACAACCTTTTGTCTAAGAACATTAGTATAATATGAATACCGCTAAGTTAAAACTTATAGTATTGTAGTCTATTTTTCCTTTTAGCAACTTAACAATGTTTGTTTTGCAAATGTATCAAACTTGGCATATTTTTCTATTGCTTGTACTTAACTTTTAATTTTTCTATTAAAAGTATCAAACTTTTAATATTTCTTATTGTATGTATCATTAGTGATAAGTGTTAGTTAATTAAGAATAGGGTAAATTACACCGTTCGTCCCTATGGTTAGGCCTGATTGCGGATTCAGTCCCTAGATAACGGGGGTCGATGTCGTTAGTCCTTTTTTGTCACTGTTGTTACCCGTTTGGTCCCTCGAGCCCCGTTATTTTTAACTGGTGTTAGTTTGACTTTTCAACGTGGGCATTTTAGTAATTTCAAATTATTGTAGTTTTTTCACCGTTGGTCCCTGAATTTTTTTTTTTGTTTTTTTTGTTTTTTCGAATTGCTTTTTTTTTACTGTTGTTCATTTTTTTTTTAGTGATTGCACTATTGGTCCCTGACTCCAAATTCAAAATGTAACTAAACTGAGACATTTTTTTGTCTTTTTCCCTTACACCATTGGTCCTTCGGGTCTCTCCTTTTTTTTTTCTTTTCCCATAATAATTAGTCACCTTTTTTCCCCGTTACACAATTGTTACTAATTTCTTTTGTCTTTTTCCATAATAAATAATCACTGTTTGTTTTTCTTCATTACACCACCGTTGCTTTTTTTCCATAATAATTAAGTACAGTTTTATATTCAAAAATGAAAACATATACTATGCATTATAACTTTACAACATAATCTTGAACAAATTTAACAAGCAAAAATTATGATGGGTAAAATATCACTACTGAGCCAATACTAAAACATTTGTTTCTTTACATTGAATCACCATGTATTCTATTTAACAATATATGATAGGTAAAAATCATCACTACTGAGGGACTCTTCTCCTCGAGACTAGCTAGATCTTTCTCTCGTAGAGCTTTCAGCCCACTTGGTGTTTGTGATGGTGGGTACAACCGGCAAATCGTTACCAGAATTAGCAATCAAAAGATTACGAGTATCAACACCCATAAGCTGTCCAAATCAAATGAAACCGCTTTATTGGGACACCGATCCAACTTCACATGAAGCAAATTAGCATGCAAATCACCTCAATTACTCTAGCAATCCCCATCGTCACAAACCACCATCGGAGACTCCGACGCCCGTCGTGACCAGCTCGTCGACTCCACGGTGTTGCTTAAACTACGAGTGGTCGGTCGGGGAATGGCGACGCATAACACACAACCACCGCCACCCACTCACCACTACCTAACTAAACTCGGCCTCCGTCAACAAATGTAACACAATAACCCACCTGTCAACCAACCCGGGCACACGATAGCACACATAATGTACAACCAACCAGTATACCGTACCCATTCAAGCAGCCACTTAACCACCACCATCGCCCTGACACTGTCATTCAGATCACCGGCAAAGTCACACACTTAAATTTACCGTTCTTACTTTTTTGTATTGCATTCATCATAAATACACCTCTTTACTAAGTCATCAGATATACCTCATATATACCTTTAATATTTTGTTTTTCCTATCTGGTGTGTTCCCTTTGCACAACGGACTTCAAAAATAACAAATGCACATTTTGCGTGTTGGCCCGCGAGTAGGATTATTCCAACTGTCGATAAATGTCTTCACAGTTACAATTGAAGTGACAAACCTAATAAAAAATAGCACATCAAATTAATCTGATATGGACCTAGCAATACAAGATCATCCCCACATTAATCACGGGACATAAAAGACCAAACAACATTCTAGCTTGGTACTTTATTCATTCATTTTCTTTCCACAATCATTCACAAAAGACCAAAGTGATATAAATGAGAAATCAGTGTATGTGTTTAGAGTGCAAAAACATATCTATTCCTACATTAAAACAGGATAATAAAGCAATACCTGGCATAATTTTAGACTAAACACGTCAGCATAATATGAGGTGTCAAATTGTGAGTGATTGAAACAGTTTTTGGATGTGGTAATACTGTTTCAAACAGTAACTGAACCGAAAAACAAATCTTCTGAAAACCGTCTCCTCTCAAAAGTGCATCAACTCCCCTGCAACCTTCTATTATCACTCATGAAATCGATTAAATAAAGGTATTCCGTTCAAGGAGAAAAAGTGGTTGGGTTTAATCGATATCCTAAAACACGTCAGCATAAATGAAGTTTCAGGGTTTGGGAAGAAACACTAAATCATATTACACCGAATCACTAAGAGTGCTCAGGAAGCCTTTCGAGTTTGTTTCAGGTATGTTATGATTCTATTAAGTGTTTTTTACAAAACTGAATATACAACTGATCCGTGTTAAGAGTTTGTTTGATTGAATTCAAACTAATGTATGATGGGAATCTTTGCACATCACGTGTTTGATGAAATACTCATGAATTCAGTAACCTATTGCCAATGATGAAATTAGAAACTGTAGATGCCAATTGGTTTTTGGCTGGGCTCAAGTATGTGATTATTCAAAACTTTTTTTTGTTCAGTTGGATTACTTTTAAGTAATTACACCTAAAATAAATTCCGGGAACAAAGAATAAAATGGTTATGTTTGTACAAGCATGACTATTTTTGAGTTTGATTTCGAGATAATGTTCACCAATTGGAGGGCATAAAACTTGGTTTTGCAATAGCAATTTTATTTTTCTGTTATTTGAAGTTGTTTAGCATGAATCACTACAGCTCCTTGGCTCAGCGCCTCATAGTAGTTATTAATAGTCCCTCTTCCTAGTCTTGGAGGAAGGTTGGGTTGTTCCCAATGTTTCCATTTACATTTTCATTTATTCAATTCCATCCAATTTCCATCCAATTTCTCTATAACATCACAATCCACATCTCATTCTTGTTTATTGTTGATATGAGATTACTAGTATTTACAATTGGTATTCAAAGAGCCATGGAGTGGTGTGTTAAGTATTTTGTTTGATTTGTGTTTCAAACCTTTACAAAGGAGCAAAAAATTAGTGATTCAAAATTTTTTGGCTTAAAAACCTTAAAGTTTTCATTTTTATTGTTCCTATAGGGTTAGTAATACTAGTTGTACAAGAATTTT
Organism: Tanacetum coccineum; assembly: GCA_026074375.1. NCBI lineage: Eukaryota > Viridiplantae > Streptophyta > Magnoliopsida > Asterales > Asteraceae > Tanacetum > Tanacetum coccineum. Next base: position 100,680 of record BQNB010000590.1, on the reverse strand, counting down.
TGCTAAAAACCATTAAAAATCGTGTCTTTTTGAGTTTTGAAAATTTGGGTTTCGTACTAGTTAGAACCGAACTAGAGAATCGAACAAGAGGACCGAACTAGAGGATCCGAACAGTGAACACAAATAAAATAAAAAAAAAAAAAAACCGAAAGAGCAGTTGCAAGGTTGGGACCCGAACAAGTTATTGTGTCATTCCGAACGGTGCTCTTTATTGTTGAATAATAACCAGATAGGAGTAGCTTTTAGTTAGAAACCGATTTCGAGCAGGTCACTTAGTTAGAACCGAATGGTGGTCACCTAGTTAGATACCGAATACGAGAGGACTTTCCGAAACGAAAGGACCCGAACGGGAGGAGTCGAACTAGTAGGACTCCGAACGAGAGGACCGATACTAGAGGACCGAACGTAAGGACCGAACCAGTGAAAAATTAATATTCAGTTTAAACTTAAACAAAGTCTCAATTTTAAATTGTAGTACGGTTTATTTATTTGACTTCTGTAAAAAAATCCGGTGAAGAACAAAACACTTGATTTTCCCGGTTTTGTCAAAGAATTGTAAAATCGTGTTAGTTTTCAATTCAAAACTCTAATACATCACGTAACCAAACACAATGTTCTTTCTACCACCGATCGATCAATTTGTAATCTTTTGATAGCATAATGACGACTCGTGCTGATAAAATAACTTCTTTTGTTTTGTTAGAGGGGTACAAAAAAACCACCGATGCTTGAAAAAGACACTTGTATGATTTCATCTGGAAAAGGCATGAACTGAGAAAACTCTATTTGATGGCAATAGACCACTTGGAGAAGAATGATCTTGTCATCTGTTGAAAAAGGACTCTCTTGTGTTTGGTTTTCAATCTCTGAGGATGGTGTAACAAGATCTTTGTTAGGAATATGTTGAATAACTCTAGCTGAAGGCAATTCAGTGCAGAATTGCGGACATACAAATCGCTATAAAACATCATTGCTCCAAGTCGTGTCTACCAACTGAAATCTTTGCTCTTGTGAGTCAACATCGTCGTGGCAAAAGATCTTGGGAGAGAAGTTTTAACTGCTTGATGCAAGGAAAACGGTACATTAACAAACAAGAACGTGAGTGGCAAGTGTTGTGTTGAATTTTCGATAAAGTTTACTTACGCATGAAAGGAGAGACGTTACATTGAGTTACTACTTGAGGTTCACTCTGTTACAACAAATTGTGTGTGTGTGTAACATTTTACAATGATGCCATTGGAGGAGTTTCAAGTGAAACGCACCCTAAGTTCATTTTAAAACACTCTCCTGCTGAATGGAGCAAATTTGTTACTGATGTTAAACTGGTCGCAAAGACTTCCAATACTAATGTTGATCAGCTTCATGACTCACCTACAATAACATGAACGACATGCAAATGAAGTTCGTTTGATGCAGAACAGCCAATACGATCTGTTGCTTTAGTTGCATCTCACACATTTAACTCAGCCGCTATTCAATCTCATATAATCACTCTAACCCACAATCTCTATCTCAACATCACGGTTTCACCATATCAGTGCTTCTCCAGTTTGTTATACACCAACTTCAAAACTTAAAAACAAGTTCAAAAGACAATCAATCTTACACCTCTCTTTCAATTACTATCCAACAAATGAGTATCAATCCACCGTTCATCCTACCAAACGTTTATTTCTTCATATACACCATCAAGCCCACAGATTTTGGAATGATGCTCCGCAACCTATCAACAGCAACAAGACCCTGAATTCGTTTACCAACCAGAATCCAGTCTATTTGTTCTAGTGTTCACAGAAGGGGGATGATCCAATTGACGCAATTAATGTAACATGATGTCATTATTTAAACTGCGGTTGTGTCACATCCCGGTATCATTACTACCAACATCAGGCTATGGACTTCGTCAAATCCTCGTCATACAAGCTTTACCTCTTATGATGGAAAAAATGTGATGGTGCAACCTGTTCAGGGTGAGACAAAAACTTCTTATGATGATGGTAACAAGCAAGAAGAATATCACACATCTGGTGCAAGTGGTTGGCAACACTGGGGAAACAAAGGACTGTTATTTGTTCTACATTGCAAAGGGGTGTTGGTCATATTGCTAAGCAGTGGCCATCTAAGCACAAGAGGAGTTGAAGTGATGAAACATGGTTAAACGATTAAAGTGTTGTTGGTTCCAAGCTAAAGCAGGCTGGTAACAGCTCTTAAAAGAGGAAGATCTAATAGCATTTTTGGCAGATCCAGGACTTCATGGGACTCATTCAACCTTCTAGACAGTTCATTCACTCACACATGCCTGCTTATCAAGCCGATGGATCTGGATGCCTATGACTACTGATTGTTGATGAACTCATATTCAGCCAGATGCTGCTCATGCCCAATCTCCAAGGAAATGGCTGTCTTTTTTTTTTTGCAGAATGCACTCACTGAGGTACAACAATCCAAGTCATAATCTTGAACTATGATTTATTTCAATCATAGTGAGCAGATCATGTCGTATTCTGAACATTCTATTAATGTGAGTCAGTCAGAAACTGATTAAGTCCTAGTGATATAGCAATGATCATTTCCTTATTCTCATAATCTGAGTGAACAGACAACAGGAATAGATGTCTTGAATTATAATGCTCTTCTGTTCAATCAAGATTCATGAGTATTGTCTATGTTTGACCTAATTATAAGTACTCCAGTGACGCAGTGCACGCCACTGTTAATAAAGCTTTGGAATACGAGCTTGAACAGATACAAAAGAAGAGGTTTAAAATTTGAAAGAAAAGCAAAATGTTGAAAAACAGGTTTTCAGGATTCAAATGAACAGTTTGCAGAGATTGTACGTCTTAAGCTAATCTTTTCGAAACAAGTGCAAGAAAAAGGTTTGTTTAATGAACAACAAGTTTCTAACTCAAAAATGATTTAAAAATTGGAAGATACAGAAATATGATAGAGGAAATTGCTTTAGAAAGATAACTTAAGCAACTTGACTACATATTTTCAAAGAGGTCATCTCGCACAATCTATTCATATGATGGACTAAATCCAAAATTTGTTATGATCATCCTCGAAACAAGCTATCGGTTTTGAAAACCTTTTCTGTCTGAAGAAAGCTCGGAGTACATGCCAAAGTTGTAATGGGGATGATACCATTCTTAAATGGATACCTATTGTGGTCCTGATTTGATGAAAGCACCCTCACACCGTAGTGAAAAGAGTCCGTTCAAAAATGCTTTTGAGAACAAGATCCATTATTTTGAAAACATAATGTGACACGAAACCATTATTTTATGATATTCTTTCTTATACGATTTACTACAACGATTTGTTCAGGACAAACTGATTTATATAGTGAACTTGCCTATTGGAAAGCGACTTTAGTCAACAGCTTTAGACCCAATCTCATTCTTCCACAACCGTCTTAGTAGAGGTTCCAAATGAACTTCCTACAAGTTAAAAGGATGCGTGATTACTAGATTGAAAAAAGCTTAAACGCCATCTTACTGGCTTTGATCAGGTTGTCAAAGAAAGAACCACTGCCACAGCTATCACTGAGGGCACGTGGGGGTTTGAACATACAAAGGCTTGTTTTCGAGATGAAATCATTCCATTTATAAAAGAATTAAAAGATATCTTCAATAAATCAACCAATACTTGGTTGAAGAACTTGCAGATGTCCAAAAAGTCTTTTATCAAATGGAACAGGCTGTCGAACAACATCGCTTGGAGTCCAAAACTTTCGAAGTTAAAATATTGAATCTAGGCTTTGAGTGAAATGATAAGACTCTTGGCTCAAGCATTCATAAGGATATTGTAAAGACTGTGTGAATTTGTCTATGTATGCAAGTGGTGTAAACTGTGACTGAATTGTCAAAGTGTCTCGAATCTCGAGACTGAGCTTGTCAAGAAAAAAAGGATTTTGTTGATAAAGAAACTTACGATTAAACTTTGCAATTGTTTTACAACTCTTGAAAAACATAGCATCACTTTGGAAGTGATTCCTAAACTTAATTAAGAAATTTTTCACAAGAAAAAGTGTTTTAAATCCAAAATGCTCGAGTTTTATCCAGTTGTTCGAATTAAGTGAATTTGGAAAGTCAGGTCTAAACAAAAGACACAGTCATTGTCAAGTTAAAAGAGCAAATTAAGTCTTAAATGAAATGTGGTTGAGTATACAAGTCAAAATGGACATAGATGAAAGTGAGACTCTTAACATTTGAACTTGGATAAAATAGAGTGACAAAACTTGTTGCTGTGAATGAGCATTTGATACGACTTATAAACAATTTATGACTCGATTTAAACCAAAACAGTGTTCAATCAAAGAACAATGTGATGCGTTAATCAAGCAAGTCAATATAATGTCTGGGACGTGAGATTTTAATTTAAATGCATAACTTCAAGAAAGGTTTGGTCATAGATGCCCTAACAAAATGTGTTAGGAAAAATTAAAGGAAAATAAAAGCGTTAGATAAGAGGCTACTGTGACCCACTCTGGTTGATCCAAAAATGTCTAAGGAGTCACCTGGAAACCCAATCACACCAAATTGTTGAATTAAAAGGACTGCTCATCATCGTATATTTACGATACCCTAGGAGAAGCTTTGGTCCTTAGGGATATAGTCGAAACATGTAAAAAAGCAAATTATCCTCAAGATCCACTTTTAGAGTCTGCCTTTAGGTATACCAAAGTCATTTAGGATTTGCTTCACACATAAGTAGATCATGCCCTAGCATCAACAATTGTGGTCCTCAATTAATTGAGGTCATACCAAGGAAAAAGGACAAGAAAGTTAGGTTTGCCGAATCACTCACATCCACAGAAAACACAAAACCAGCCTCGACTTCAAACATAGTTTCTAACAAGCGTGTGTTGCATTCTACAGGAGTAAGACTTTCTACTAGTGCTAGCGGATCACAGCCTTCAGGCAATACCAAGAATGATAGGATTCTGCAAACACCAAGTAGTAATTCGAAGAATAAAGTAGAAGCTCACCCTAAGAACGCGTTAAAAACTAGTTGAATAAAAAGAATGGTACTGGTGTTAATGTTAATGGATCTGCGGTGGTGCAGAATTCTCAAGAAACAAGGATAATTCTGATTGTGTTGTATTCATCGTAATGATTTCATGTCTTTTGAGAATTTGTGTGTTTACTAATTCTTTGAATGTTGTGAATATCGATGCTAAATTCTAAAAAGCAATAAAATATGTAGGATATTTGGTTAGAAACCAACAAGGAAAGTGTTTCACCTCGATAGGATATATTTGGAGACCTATGGTCGGACCTTCACTATTGTAGGAAATGCGTGCCCTTTAACTAGGATTACCACTACTAATGAAGTGCCTTCTAGGAAACCAATAGTTCTAGACTCTGAATCACCCAAACCTGTGGTTAAATTGGTATACTCAAGGAAACCTAGGGATAGATACAAATCCTGAGTCCGTTAGCAAAAACTAAGGTTTATAACCCAATGTATGCTAAACAAAAAAGGAAACCCAGTAAATCCTGGGGATCCACAAAAACCAATATTCCATCTACTTCTCTGAATGAATTGCAGGGTTGTACAAATATCCTCTAGGTATTATTGGATTCACGGTTGCTCGAAAGCAACATGATCGGGAGATCGCGTCTTCAGATCACTCAGAATTTCTCAGTTAAATTCTTGGGTACAGTTAAATAGGAATCGATCAAGTTGCAAAGATTAATGGGTTTTGGAGGGGACTATCAGATTGGGATATTGTTACAATTTCAGGGTTATTACGTGGAAGGATCTTGGGCATAATCTATTTTCTATTGGACAATTCTGTGATCCAATCTTGAAGTGGCTTTTTCGTCAACACACATGCTTCATGCCGCAATCTAGAAAGGGTGTTAGATTTATTGACGGGTTCTCGAGGGTGATAACTCTTTATTATCTCTCTTCTTGGGATATATGATGGCATTCTTTCTATTTGTATAGTGTCATAAGCGTCTAATAACCAAGTCTTGGTTTCTGGCATCGTCGTCTATCTTCACTTGAAGATGTTTAGTTCTATACGATCATCTTGCACGACATGTGTGTGTGTGTGTGTGCTGGAGGTCTCCCTAAGCCTCAAAGTGTTGAAAGAAGGATCTTTTATGTTCCGCATGTGCATTAGGCAAAAGTTCAAGAGTAGACATTACATGATGCCCATCTGAAGATAACCAATCAAGAAAAACTTCTATCTGTTGCATATGGAAATTTATGTGGGCCATGGTGTCGCGGAGCTGTCAATGGAAAGAAGTACAATACTCGTTTTATGTCGATGACTACTCTCGGTTTACTATGGGTGAAATGTTTGCGATCATGAATAAGATGAAGTCCAGCTTTTATTATTCAACTTTTTTGTAAGATGATCCAAGTACGACTTATAGGGAAACACCGTCCGACGTCATAGAACAGATTAATGGAACTAAGTTTGTTACATAGAAATTGCTGTGAATATTATTGAGGATGGTTTGGTATATCTCGTTGAAACCATCGTTGCTCCGCTTCCACAGCAAAATCGGTGTTGTTGAAAGAGAAATCATACGCTAAGATCGATAGCAGCACGTTTACTTGTTTAAAATTTATGCAAAAAGCTCTTTTATTTCTATGGGCCGAAGCGGTTACTCCACAGCCTGTATTTTTATTTTTTTTTTAAGTCCTATAAAATGTTCCATGATATTGTCGCCGCACGGCGCAAAACGTGTCATATGAGCTTTTACATCGAACCAAACCTCCCGATCTATCTTATCTGTAACGCATATGTTTGGTTGCAATTTCGTGTCCCAAAAAACTGATGTAGTGAGAATTTGTGCGCAAGTTAGCAACCAATGGCTGATATGGTATTTTCGATTCGGGATATTGCAACCCACGAAGAAACGCATTTCCGGAATTTTCCAACAACGTACCCTGACGAATAATTTGAAACCATTCTCTGTGTGTGTGTGTTTGATGAGCGCCAGTGATGGCTTCTGATACCAGCAGTTCTGGACCCGCTTTGTATGAGAATGACTCCATGTATCAATCTGTTCAGGACTGTGCCAAACCCTTCTTCTTCAACACTTTGTACCCTCTCGAGAATCTTGACTAGGATTTGTTGTTTCAACCAATGTTTGATGATTCACTTAAGTCCTCCTCCTATTGTTGATGTACTAAGCACCAGATGTCATTGCTCCTAGTCATGAACAGTTGCACCTGAACTTGCTGTATTCAATGGTTCACCACTTCCTTCACACTACAGTTGGATCCAGATGCACCATCCCAAGTAACTTGTTCATAACAACACAAAGTATAAATCTCAACACTCCTATTATTTCTCATGATGTTGAAGAAGTTAATCATTTGTTATTGAAGTTGCATCTTTATGGGTCCTATGATCCGATACTTCGGTATTCCAATTCCAGAGTTTACTTCTGATGTCAAGCTTGCATCATAAGTCGTTATTCAAACAATTGTGCCTCCCGATCACCATGTTTCTGAACACATACTAGCGCGCAAATGGATCGAAGGGAATTCACCCACTAGAGATATAATCGGTGCGCTCTTGTGCAGACAGTTGTTTCCAACAACGACTCCAATCCACATGAACAAGCCCTTATATTTAATTACTATGATGCCTTTCTAACATCAGTTGTAACCAAGAGTACTACAAAGAAGCTTTAACCCTAAGCATGTTGGATTGAAGGCTATGCAGAGGAACTTCTTGAATTTGTGAACGTCTGGAGGATTTAGGAACTTGTTCCTCCTCCTGACAATAAGCTCTGTCATTCTCTCTTAAGTGAATCTAAAGGTTAAACTTGATGAGTTAGGAGGTATCTGAAAGTAATAAGGGTCGATCGGTGGGTTGTCGTGGTTATCGTCAAGAAGAAGGGTATTAAATTTCAAAGAGTAATTCGTTCCGGTTGCAATGATTAGAGGTCTATTACTTTTTTCTTAGCGTTTGCTTGCTAACATGAACATGGCGCCATCTACAAATGGATGTGAAGACTGCGTTTGTCATTGAATGGTAATCTGCGCAGATGAAGTTTATTGGTTAAGCCAACCGGACGGATTTGTGGTATTCCAGACGAACCTACCCACGTATACAATGTCGCTTGTAAGAAAGCTCTTGTGTGTGTGTGTGTGTGTGTGTGTCTCCTACGTGCGTTGGGTATGATTATGTTGTCTTCGTTCCTGCTTATCCAATGACTTCTCACCTAAAGGCTTAGGTGGTTCCTACTCTGTTCATACGTAGAGAGAAGGGCAAGAACGTATTCGGTACAAATCTGTATGTCGCGTGATCGGTGTGTGTGTGTGGTGTGGTGTGTTCTACTCCTGAAACTGTGTGATCTATTCGCTAAAAATAATGTGTCAAATTCAAGATGTCGATGATGGTAAAATCCTCATTTTTTCTTAGGACTACAGATTTCTCAAAGTCGAGAGGCATTCTTTCCATAAAACCATCTAAATATGTCTCTTGAATCACTTAATAAATATGGCTATGAATCTTGTGACCCAGTGGATACTCCCATGGTGGTGAAAGTCCACAACAGATGAGGATAAAGAAGGGATTAGCCTGTAGATCCATCACACTATTCGTGGTTGTATTGGGCACCGCTCTCCTTTATCTTATGCCAGTAGGACCTGCCTACAATTGCATGGTCGCTGTCTGTGTTATGACATGCTAAAGGCTTTGTGATTACTTGTGCATCACTAACCCGTCATTCACTATTTCCTTGAAGTGTACGTTTCAGTGCATATATGTGTATAAATAATCGATGAAACCTTATTTATCTTGGTATTTGTTGTTTTGTCTGACATAACAATCATTCCATCATCTGAAAAGTTAATTTCAGAAGATACATTTGACTTCGATCAAACAATGTATACTGCTCTTTAATTAGTAAAAACGGGTCATTGTTTTGAGGTGTGTGTAGAGAATGTTGTATAATTGTTCTTTGTCTATGATCAAATGAGCTGTAACTAAGGGAAAAAGATTTTCAAACGTAAGGTCTATATCTCATGATAGGAAAGTTAATTAAGTTTAACTCGATGTGTCTTAATAGTGTTACTGTTTTTATTGCCTTAGTGGTGTTGTTTTGCTATATTATGTCTTTAGGTATGAGAGTGTTCTAAAACTTTAGATGGGCAAGTGTGCTATTTGTTTTTCTTTGAATTTCTTTAAGAAATTAATGTGTAAGATTAATAATGTAGTATAAGTATGATGGGGTCAAGAAAGTGTTCAAATGTTTAGATATCGTTTATTTAAAAATACACCCCCCCAATCGTCCCCTTCAATGTTTCATTCACTCACCACTACACATCCAAAGACACACTCAAATCTCACACACGAACATTTTCCGCGCGATTCACATCAATCAGTCTCGCACTTACTTCTATTCATCTAAGTATTATAACTTATATCTCGATCATTCATCTCCTAATCACTTCGATATCCAAAAGGAATGAGCGTTGTTTTCTCATTCTTGAAGTAGTCAGCCGCCTAGTTATAAATTAGGGTTCGTCAAAATCAAAAAAGTGGTGGAAAAGTTTTAAAATTATTAGGGTCTTTTTGGAGTAGTGAGGTTTTCATAAATGTATAGGTTAACCTAGCTTTATCACTTGTTGTGATTAAATGTGTTGTGTTCGTGAAATTAGAGCAATATGTTTTTAACAATATGTATAAATATTATATGTTTGTGTATGAGATTGTTTATACATGCTAAATGAAATGCTAGATTAGTGTGTAAAGGTGAAAACAGCGATCTTGCACCAAATTTGAAGAATCTATCGATCGAGTATAAAACATATGGACCCGATCTGTAGTAATCGTGTTGTTGAAGTCGAACAACTCATAGTGTCTAAGTGTAAGGGTCGAACCGAGTGATTTATGGACCGAACGAGTATCATCTAATCATGGGTCGGAACTGAGTGTCTTTAAACAGGAACGAACGAGTGTCTCTTAGACAGGACCGAACGAGTGAAACTTATGAGGGTCGAACGAGTGATTCTTAGACCGGACCGAACGAGCGAATTTTGTGAAGGTCGATAAGAGGTGATTTTTGATGGAGCCGAAACGAGTATCATCTAACTGGTCGACGAGTGGACTCTTAGAAGGATCGAACGTAGTGTTCTCTTTAGACAGGACGAATCGAGTTGAAAATCTTGTGAGGGTCGAACGAGTGTCTCTCAGACAGGATCGAACGAGTGTCTCTTAGACAGGACCGAACGAGTGAATCTTGTGAGGGTCGAACGAGTGACTCTTGGACAGGACCGAACGAGTGATTGTGTAAATGGACCGAACAAGTGTAATTTCAGTGCAAACCGATCTAGCTGTTTCTTTGAGGACCGAACGAGTGTTATTTAGTGAAGACCGAACGAGTAAAGTTATCAACACTTAACCAATTTTTGACATAACACACTTAAGATCAAATTTTTTCTAACTAAGATTAAATTTCAACTAAATCTTTTCGTTTAAAATAGACAGTAAAAGCTTGCCAAACCAAGGTTAACTACATTCGACTTAATTGTTAGGATAGGTGTCTTTGTCTTACAACGCGTATTCGTCTATCTAAGTAGATTTATCTTCAAAAGTGCTAAAAGTCATAAAAGTTCTCATGAATGAATGATTGGTGTCCTCTTATAAAAATATTGCACTCACTCTTTTGTAAAAACAGACTCATGGAAATTATCAATAGCGATCTCAGATTGCTGTGGATGATGCTTTGGTGCGCTCCTGCCTGGACCGACTTAAGATTGGTAAATTGTATCTCGCTTAAGTTCGGATGTTAATGCAAGACGCAATCCTTCAAGTGGTCTACGTTGTGTTAAAGCTCATCCTTTTCTACAAGGCATTCATAAGTCATGGCTGATGCTCCAGAGATGTTATATTCAAGAATTATGGGCTTCTGCCTTATGTGTTCATAAACGATCTGTCCGCGATATGAGAAGCATGAATAACACAAGAAGCATATTATCGGACTTGATCAATTCAGAGGACATTCTTCAAATTTGCCCTAAAGTCGGTAATAGAATTTTGTAGAACCACATTTGATGAAGGAGATCCTCAATTTTAGTAGTCTTGGTCATTCTGGAGACATATAGGAAGATCACTGACGTTAAATGTCCAATCAAAACTGCATAAACTGGAGATCATTTGCTGCTATCATCAAACATGTGTGTGTGTGTGTGTGTGTGTGTGACTCATCATATGATAAGTGTATTCGTCTTTCTCAAGAGCTCAACAGTCGTGTGGGGTATGTCAATAAGAGTAGAATGTTGATTATGCAGTTATGCTTCTGTGTGAGAGACTTCATTTTTCATGTTGAGAACTAATATACGTAAGAAGGGCCGCGCAATGCGATGTTACTATCCTCGGTCTCGACCAGTTAGTTCCGTCAACTTTGTCATGGAAAAAAGTGATTCCTTCTATTCTAGAAGAAACAAGTATATTGGCACTATGCCAGTGAGATGACCCAATGTTTCGCTACAATCAATGTCGCATCTCAAGGAATGAAGTTACTCGTTGTACGGGCTATCTTACCAGTGCATTAACCAACGAGAGATCGCGCAACTCTAATATCATACTCAAAGAGTATCTAGCTTATGGCATTCAGGACACAATTCCTCCTACCAGAGACAAAAGGAAGCAAGAAAGACAGCTAATACAGATAAAATCACTAAATGACAGAAGTCCTCCCACTGTCCCAAGGAAAAGAAGTAATGGAAAAGGAAAAAAAAAGACTACAGAGCTGGAGAATGTTCCTCTGAGGCGGATTGACAAGAGTGAGGCAATCTAAATATCACAAAAAAGGAAGCGTTCAAGTAAACGTCATAGCTTCATGCTAGTGGTTCTGGTGCAGATGAAGGAATGGTGTTACAGCCAGGGGTCCGACTGCGCACATGATTATGACTCAGAGGATGAGTATCTCTTGGAAATCAATGTGACGATGACAAGATGGAAGGTGCAAGTCGCAAGTTGATGAAGATGTAGATAATAAATTGTACGTTTACTGAGGCCTTCACAGGATGATGAAGTATGATGTAATGATTATGATGAGGATAAGAATGATGTCAAGAGATGATGATGAAGAACTGACTGAATCAGATGATGTTGGTGATGATATTGTCCATCAAAGCTGCACAACTCAGATGATGACATAGTATATCAGTGTCGAGGAAACTAATGAAAGATGATTCTTCGATCTTACAAATTCATCGCTCACCTCTGTTATTCATCATCAGTATGACGAAGATAGTGACAATGAAGATGAAGGGAGAGAATTTGAAGGAGCCTAAGTCGTTGATGAAGAGGCGACATATGAAGAGATCAAGGGTAAATGAGGCAGACGAAATTACCAATACCGATCCTTGATGGAAGAAGAAAATGATGTAATGACAGATGTTATTTTGCCCCAGGTTCAAGCCAACCTAGGAAATTTAAAGAACAACTCATGTGACCCTAAACTTTGGTTATATCTTGATGGTCCAACAACAGAGCTGTCTGCTCATCATAGCTTCGTCCTCAACATGTTGAATGTCCAACCAAGAACGCGGTGTTGATGATATTTTTGGACAACATACTGAAGCCACCTCTCTCATTGATACTCCTGTAACAGCCATCATGGAGCCATCCTTCACTGCACAAATCAATCGCCCTCCAACACCGTATCCTCTCGTCATTCAAACTCAACAACCACCAATTCTGACACCGGCTACTACTACAAGCTCCTTGCTACAAAATCTTCCTAACTTTGCCTCGTTGTTTGGCTTTGATTATAGACTGAAAGCGTTAGAAGACAACTTCTCGGAACTCAGACAAACAAATCAATATGCTGAAGCGCTCTCCTCCATTCCTGGCACTGTTGATCAATATCTAGCGAATAAAATGCAGGAAGCAGTGGACGTTGCAGTCCAATTGAAGTATGACAGAATTCGAGAAGAGTCTTCTACTGCAAATCAACAATTCCTTGATTCAATTTTGATGTACGAATGAAGAAAAAATGTTCCATAAGGAACGCAAGTACAAAAAGGAACGTCATCCAAAATTATTCCATAAAATCATAGGAAGTTAGTGAAGTCCCGATCAACTCGAGTCTGAGGTTCTGGTGCGATCATCAAAGGAAGCCAACACATCTCTCTGTTGCTGCAAAATCTTTCAGAATTAGAGTGAAAAAGATCCTAATTGATCAAGATTGGGGAAGCTAACATACTCTATCAACAGGGTAGATATTCAAGAGCAGCTCTAACCAAGGATTAGTTGTTTGCGTATGAAGCCGACAAGAGTCTTGTCTGTTACATATGGGCGATACGGTCCATGTGTTTTAAAAAAGACACTAGTGTCGGTGCTGACTTTTGATGATCAATGAACCCTTCGCTGGAAAAGACCGGGGGTACAAGAGAAGAAGGTCCGGAAATAGAACCTTATGTGTGTACCAGTGCTCCCAAGTGGAAACGACAACCAAGACAGCAAGGAATAGACTACAGTATTGGACTCTAAGACTCCAGTAAATCTGCTAGCCAATCTTGATCCGGTAGAGGTAAGCTATGCAAAACTTCAGATTTCTTGAAGCACCCTGCCCACAAAGGAGTTTGCAACAGGTGTCCCAGGTATGAACTAAGCAGAAAAGAATCGGTCCCACATCTTCCTGACTGGTTTCAACAACCTACACGACTTACCTTCTCCTGATCATGCATGGAATCTTTTATGAGTTGTTCCTGCCGTTCATGTGAATCTGTCCTAATCCTGGATTAGCAATCTGGCTACATCTATGAACCCTCGTCGAGAGTCTATTCGTATGAGAACTAACCAAGACGTCTACATTTGACTTTCTCCGCTTTTTGTGATGTATCGGCTAGAATGTTCGCAAACTCTAAACTGAATTGCTTAGCAGGTCCAAATTTGTAGTGAGATGGAGAAAGCCACTTGCAATGAGCTTTGACTGAACTTGAATTATTTTTGTTGAGGAGTCTACAAAGCACAACGCCAAAAAAATGGAACTTGGATCACCATGAAGGTCGTCATTTTATCCTCATGATCTGCGACCGCCACTACCCGTTAGTTCCTAAATTCTCAAGGTCGTCGTGTTTATGACCATTCCATCCACATTCACTCATTAACGTCCTGAAGTACATACGTGGTGGTGTGTCAAGCCGTAAGTATTTACTTCGAGTTCGCAGAAGACTACGGCTGCCCAGAATACGACATATGTGTCAAATGGCATAGAAGACGCATTGGTGTCCTTTAATTCAATGTGGAGTGCAAGATGAGTAGTCAAATACGATAAATTCGCCCTTTGGGGAATCTCCACATTGGGGCAAAAAAAGCTCGAAGACAGGTTCTATGGTTTGCACCTCCTCAAGGGATTCAGCTCGTGATGTCTATTCAAAAAGGCAAATCATTTTTGCTGTCGTGTAGGTTGAAATAGTCGCAATGGCATGACTATAAGGTCTTCTTGACTGTGATTACGTCGTAAGGGATGATGCGTTCTTTACGCAAGTTCAAAGAAGGCGACTTCACACGACTAAGGATCCATGACATTGAAGATTGCTTGTACTTTATTCTCGTGCAAGGAAAAGTGACAAATCTCAACGTTGATAAGAACGTATTGCAATTTTTAATGTCTCCTTAGTAATTGTTTCAAGCTAAGTGTTGGTCATCCAGGAGGCGTGTGAAGATCTCTTCAATTGGGCGTGTAAGCTATCAGAAGTAAACTCGATCCTCACAAAGCTGAGGAGGGGACACGTTACAGATCCAATCTGAGAAGGACAAGACGCTTTATACACTCATATACAGATCAAGGAGTGATTCACTCTACGAGATAAAGACGCAGAAGAAGAAACAGATGTGGATGCAACATTGACGTGACTACACTAGTCAGTCGTATGGTACTCTAGGATGACGTTCGGGACTGCTACTAATGTTCGCCTTACGGGTAATTTAAAATTGGATTACTTGATACTAGACTTTTTGGAGCAACGTGATCAGAAAGCAATAAAGCAAGTAGTATGATCCAGGCGATTGACAAGAGGCTATAAGAAAGGTGGGATAATGAGGAGTGTTGGGAGATTGTGTCAGTGGTGACGACTTACGGGGTGACTACCGGCTACTACAAAGGTACCATATGATTTATGCATATGTTTGTTCTCATCTTAACAAGGTACTCCTTGAGAAGATTACACTTATCTTGTGAATATGTTCATTATTAGCGTTGATTTTTTGGTGAATCATAAGACTGTGCTCGGTACAACATTTTTTTCAAGAATTTCTTTAGTAAAGATCAAATATTTTCAAATAATTGTACTCGGCATCATCTTATAAACCCTCAAAAAGTTGATGGGGGAGCAAATAACAATGGTCCATCTCAGCTCATGTCATACTCATTTTGGTCCACGAAGGTTTAATCATTGAATATCCAAAATTATCAGAAGGGTTTAATCATTTTAGATAAGGGAGTAAAATGTTGGATTTAACCCGTGGACTTATTTGAATTACGGATCAGAAGGATCAAATAAAAATGGGACTCAACGCTCCACACCTAGCAATGTACTACGAGTACGATGCACTGTTAGAAGGGGGAGCTTTTAGTGATGATGATAAATCTCAAAGTGTAATCTTTTGATGTATTTATATCAAACACTCTTTGAGTGAAATTTTCTAATGTTTTGGAAGGATCGTGATTAAATACTAAAGGTACCGACCTCATGTTCTTTAAATTTTATGAAGTTATATAAGAGGGTTAGGCTTAGGTATTCAGATCGCCATTGATCCAGCAGAACGGAGGGATCTTCCTGCAAGGGGATATCCGTCGAGTATAGTCGTAGAAGTCCTTTAATGATCTGATTAAACAGAAGAAAATGGTTAGATATAGGGAATAATGACGACTGAGATGGATGCTAACATGGAACAAACCACGAACAGAATAGGTGTTAGTTATGAAGTCTCGATATGCATTGAAGGGTTGAGAATGAATAAAGAAATGTAAGGATATAAGGGTGAAAATAAAGAGAAGCCCTCCACACAACTTTAGGCAAAAACCGGGTTAATACATATGCTGTCAGAATCACTCAGGTGTTGTGCTGACATTGAAGGACAGTATGGACCCAGGTGACGCTATGCAATCCCTCCCGAGAGCACTCAAGGTTCTCTTCAAAAGACTTCTTGTTCTTCAAGTTACTCACTGAGATACATCAGTTACTATCGCTCTCTCACTCCGGAGTTAGTTGATATTGAAAAGGTGGCTACTCAGCTCCTAGCCTTCGATCAATAAAAATCGAAGTCGCAATAGTGAGTCTATGAGCCAAAAAGAGATCATCTCATAAATTCTCATAGGACTGTCTTGTCTAAATTACTACTTGCTATTATCCGCACAATGTTGGAATTTACAAGATACACTTTAAGAGTCTTTTCGAATTATCCTTGTGAGTTTTGACCATGAACTTCAGAGTGAATTGTCATTCACAAGTAAGTTGGACATCCTGCATTGAGCCGACTATCAAAAACAGACTGCTCATGGTAGGTAACTTGTGCGATTCTTTTATGAATCCAACTTGTGATTTTTTTTAACTGGGAAAGAAACGATGGTGCGATTCGTATAAGAATCAAACGTTGTTCCAGGAAATGGTATCAATCAGTTGTTAGTTTGAATTTTTTGAAATGAATATCACTCTCGTGCTTGTGTCACAGAAAAACAATGTTTTGTATGGGATACACCGATTGATTTTTCAAATCAATTTTTATTTTAATCGGTGAGATAGTAACTCACTGGTTCACTCTTATCGTGTTGTCTTCTTTGAGACGTTCCGATAATGAGAACATGCTGAGTACGATGAATCTAATACTTATGTGTTAGAAAGATTCAATACTACAGCTGGAAATCCTGTCAGGTAAGATTCTTCTTAAATTGGAATCTATGTGATACAGGTCGCGATCCTCACCGGATACGTAAGGTTTCTCCAACAATCCTGGGGAAATGACGCAAGCCATATTCGGTCCCATTGCTTTATTGCTAAGTTTTATAGCAGGCTATTTAAAATGGTGTGGAGGGTCTCCTAAGGGTTCCAACGGTGATGTCTCACAAGATCCATAACCACATGCTCATACTCGACGACAAACATAAAGTCATCATGAAAGTCTCATGTACATGATTCAAGACTTCGTCTACACTGATACCACGCATCTTTCTAGAAGTGTCAGAAGTGTTAAAGTTAAAGAAATTTCAGTGAAGATGCAACATTAAAGTGCGCTTCGAGATAATGGTATGAGCTTTTTGCTTCGGTTTAGACTATGTCTGTCAATGTCCAGCGTCCTTGATTTGATGGTCGGTCAAGGGGGTAAGAGTCAAGGGGGGTGGGCAGGGGGCGGAAGTAGGGTAGCGAATCTGAATCATTTCTGAACGGTCCTGGCGTCGACTGAAGGCTGATACAGCAAACGCAAAGAAGTGCTATAGTAGATTGCTGACTTACAGTTACGATGATCTAAAGATAGCTCATCGAATCATTGCAGCTAGTGTGACAAATCACGTTCACAGAACAAGCTGAGATCCGGTCAGAGTTGAGCAGACCCCGACAAATTTATTTCCAAGGAGAAAGCAGGAGTGGATCTCGAAGCGATCTAGGGATGCGAAAAGAGATAGTCATGCTATGGTTTGGGTTGTGAAATTACACAGAGTGACCTCCCTTAGGGGGAGATTGTGTGTGGAATCGACACGCATCCTATACAGCGCGCTCGCTGTTTTTCCCATTCATTGTCATCCCCTAAGGAGACATGGTTCACTCTAATTACAAACTTAAAGCCAATTTCCTTAACTCGTCAGTCTAACTACTCACTACGATGAACGTGTACTACGCAGCGAAAGTATAAATAGGCGCCCATCCACAACCTCACAGACTTCGCTAGCGCGCTCGCGCTCTCTCGCTCTCTGAGCTGCTCTCTCCAGATACGATTTAGTAATCTGTCCCCCCCCGCCGTGCTCCACCATCCTCCCCTCTCAACAAACCCCCCCTCCTTCCCCCCCCCCCTCCCCCCACCTAAGCACTCTATGGTCATCGACCGGTCCCAAATGTGACAGGTGTCTCCCTTTGTATGGCCGGCTCTATTTATTCTATAGGTTTATAAATAGTCCGCCTCTCCTAGTATTGGAGAGGGTTGGTTGTTCCATTTTTTCTCTTAGTACACTTTTTCATTTGTTTTGTTGTGATCCATTTTCATCAAATTTTCTGCAACATCAACAAACCCCTATCTGTCATTGTTTTGTTCTTGGTTGATCTTAAGATTACTAGTATTCTACAGTTTTGTTTGTACAAGGCAATGATTATTTTTCGAATTTTGCATTTCGATCGTATTGTTCACAGAATTGGAGTGGCATAAAACTTGTTTGGCTAATAGCCATTTTTTTTGTTATTTGAAGTTCGTTTAGCATGAATCACCTACTTATGTTTATAGATTCATTATTAAGTGAAGTTATAGTGGTGGGGTTAATCTACGAGAATATATTATCCTCATAATCCGTATATGGTTTAATATTTCAATCTTCTTTCGTGCATAATTATTAATTCTTTAACAAAAACTCCTATGTATTTGGTAGTTATATTGGTGACCCTCAAACCTTTGTTGGAAAACACAGAATGCCTTATTGAGTTTTGGAAGGTTCGTATATATCAACTGCTGAACACGGAATGCCTTATATTAATGACATCCTGCTGCATTTCTAAAAAAAGTATCTTGGTAACTTTCGCGTAAGTTTGATATTTCCCTTTATGGTTGTTTGTTACGCATTTATGTGATTTTAACAGCGTGATCATGACTACACCCTGTTTCATATTGGAGAGTATTAATCATGATTAGGTGAACTTTTTATATACTTTATGTAATTGATATCTTAATAAAAGTTGTTTTCAATATAAGCCAACGTTGTGAGAAGATAATTTGTTAGAAATATATTGATTCATCGATAAGGACTTAATTGTATATTTAATTCACACTTAAAGATCTAATCAATACACTTAGCAAGCATATCTTTTATTATATACTTCTTCGTTTATTTGCTTGCTAATTGTCATCTAGTTTTCTATAGTTTATTTTTATTAAATTTTTAGTTTTAAATCAAAAATCAAAATTAAAAGATACATTCAAGATTTAAATTTTCAAATATTTTACGGTGAAATTTTCAAATTCATCTCTCGTTGGGGACGACATCCGGATGTAGGGACTAGTTACTTTTCCTAAAATAATTTTTTTATCCGAGTGATTACATATTATATATATATATATATATACATATATATATATATATATTATACATATATACATGTATATATGTATAATATATATATATATATTACTCCAGATCTAGTGTTATTGTCGAATCACGGTCCATTTAGGAGCATACATCTGTTGAAGGGTCTCTACATCCATATCTCGTACAACAAAAAAGGTATCTGAAGAAACCTCTGTGCCGGCAGGGTGGGACGGACCTGTGGTATCTGGGTTGGCCTCGCCTGTAGAGGCGGAATCCCCAAAAATACTGTGCGGAACCGGCTCAGGGCCTGTCCTATGCACCGGAGCAAAAGTGTCAGCCACAACCGTAGTAGCAACGGCCGTGGTAAATATAGCAGGATCCGGAACAACAGAAGTAACTTCATCACCTGCATCATTGGTACTAGAATGGTGAGAAGAGTCTGAGAGAACTACAAACCTCCCTGCTGCAAGCTGAGTTCGCAGATTTGGCCCAGTTATGGAATCAGCATGCCCACCATCCTCACGCTCCGGCGTGAGGGTCACAAAAGAAGTAACAAAGGGTACGGTAGCCGCCGTCGTAGCACCAACCTCCACGGCTAATGTACTGCTATTAAGCAGACCCTAAAGAGCATCAAGGGATTTTCCAACGGTACTAGCACCAACATCCCCAGAAGTACCGTGATTCTCCCTTAATTTTTTCGGAGGAAGGCCAGAACCACTAGCACCATCAGCAGCCTTCCTCTTCTTTCTAACTCTCTTTGGTTTTTCAACAACAATAGCTTGTATCTCATCATCCGCCGCAATATCAATCCCTCCAACTGAAACAACTTGGATCACTTGCTCTGTTTGATCCAGCTACTCGGGGGCATCACACCTCTCCTATGCACAACATTAACACCTTCATCTTGAACAACCTCATTCTGGTTCTCTTGTTCATCAACACCAGTGAGTGGCACAATACGTCCCCTAGTTAATTCAAGTAACGAAACTTCTCCGTCTCTAACCTCCTTTTCCCCTGTTCGCACCTTGGTGGGATCAGCATGGTGGATGAAGGCAAACAAATCCATTCTGCCATAAAATGAAAACAAGTCAGATACGGCAGCAAGAGAACAAATAAAGGGACACAAACAAAGAACACCCACCCTCATCATCATCATCCCAGATGGTAGGGTAACAATTTTCATCCAAATCATAATACCGACTTATGCCGACAAAGCATAAGAAGGGTTTCGGAAACTTCCAGAATGAAGCAGGGTTGTCAACAAGGAAATTACACACATCCGCATCAAATTCATCGGGTGTGGGATAAGGATCTTTTCGCAATGTGTTATTACTATGCCACAGGACGGCGAGCGGAGGGGGGGAAATAGAGGCATCAACCCAGAAGAAATGATGATTCTAATTTTCAACAACTTAGGGTTTGGTTTTTGTAGCAAACCAGAGCATTATCAGAACGCTTACAAAAGGACATCCAACCTTTGTTTTTTGAATTAACATAAAACCTATGAAAATTACCTACGGTCGGAACAAAAAAACGTAGTCGCGGCTAAGATCTTTGAATTTAGTGTGAGACTTAGGCGGCCCGCTAATAACGGATAGCTGAGACAAATTGATTTGAAAGTATTCGAGTATATCTACAAGAAATTGAGAAAGGGGATCCAGTAATTGGCAAAATCAAAAAATCTGCTATAAACACTAATTTTATCGGTGGGACTATTACGGATCCTATCATTACGCCCAGGAAGTTCAGGATGAACAATATTAGGAATATAAAACTTCTCACACAGAGCATCTAAAGCAGATTGGGTTAAGATGGATTTTATACTATCAATAGTACCCGTTGTTGAATAGAAGAAGTTAAAGCCTAACCTGGTGATCTAACAAAATTCAAACAGTACTGGAATGGGAAAAGTGGGTATTTAAAAGCTTGAAAGTTTTAATAATTGCGATAAATAGTGGAGAAGAACAAAAATAAAATAGTAAAAATAAAAGGGGTATTTATACCCTTGGCATAGTAAATGCAACAAGCGGCAGAATGAGGACACGTGTAACCCACTAAACCAACCAACGAGTGAGATTACAAGTAAGGAAGCGTGATGACATAAGGTGTCTGACACCAAACAGGAAAAGAAAGGTCAGGGTAAATACACGTCACCCAAACCCTACCTAACTGGCTAAGGAAAAGTCGCAAAGAAGCCATTAGTTACGAAAGACGAAAGAAGTGCGACACTAAAAGAAAGTCTAGCAATATTCACCGCACGCAGTGAAATTACTAGACTAGGGGGACTTGATGACATATAATAGGTAAGCTAGGCTTTTGGGTCTGGGCCATATCATTACATTAGGGCCACGGCCCAACTAAATGAATAATAAGTATAATAGGTCAAAACTAAGCCTAGAACCACACTAGCGCGGCCCGGGAAAGCACAGACGGAGGGATCAGTCATAAGCCATGAATGACATCAATACGTCACTTTATAATACCATTTATCCCATCTATTTTACCGACTTTTATATAATTATTGCAAGATTTGGTACTTAATTGCTTTAAAGTTGATAATTGCAGTAATTAGGGGTGTTTTGTGAAGACATGCTAAAAGGCGCACAATTTGGAGCTAAAATGAATATATTTGAAGATCACTACTTTCTAACTACATACGTCATATCCTGAAAGGAAGATACGGCGTATCAGCGCCTGGACTTTACAAGAAAACGCGTTTTGACCAATTCCCAATACGGCATATCACTCTGCTTCCATACGCCGTATCCAGGTGGATAAGTATTCAAAGATACATTAATAAATATAAATTGGGAATGATATCACTGATTGATTGAGAACGTAGCGCGCACTCCAAGGAATCCAACCCTATACGCCGTATTGACCTCACTCAATATGGCGTATCCAGACTTTTTCAGACATTATAAATAGAAAGACCAATAAAAAAGATGTTTTCAGTGTGCAAAATCTTATTTCCTTATACCATATCATTAAAGACGAATTTAAAGTGTAAGAGAGCACCAAGGTCAAGCATGATCACGAATCCTATAGACATCGTATAATTTTTTACTCTCTTTAATCGTTCGGATTTTCATGTTTGTTTATGTGTGTATAATTACAATGGTTTGTTGAGCTAATACCCTCGGGTATTAGCCATCTTAATGAAAATCTAGTGTTTGGTTTGTTTTAATCCGATTGCTTAATTTATCATTGATTGTTTAATTATGTTTATCACTTAATACTTGTCTGCGTGTTTGAATATGCGACCTATCATTCAATTGGGTCTAGTGATACCTAACAGGTAATCTAGATACTGGGATAGCTTCCATATCGTGTTTTTTATACTGGACAATAGGAGCTCAAATAACGTTTTATCTTTGCTTGAAAATTGTGAGCTTAGTTGGATCGGTAGGTGACCCGTATATATTTCAACAAGTATGTTCTTAATTAATTAGTAAAGACTCGAATAGTGGACTACCAGTATATAAAACACCGTCAAGCAATAAGTGGGTAAAGTCCCGATGGGCTAGGGTTTTAACAGGATCACCACTGCTTTGATTCCCTAAGATAGATTATAATTAAACTAAAGGATGCTTTATGCGGATGCGTTAATTGTGACAGGATTAATCGTGTCTAGGTCTTAGGATGATGTCCCGCCTAAGTCTTAAGAATGATATGCCGCTTCGAGATAAGTAAATCATTGCACTAAAACAAACAAACCAACATTGAACTGGATTTAATATGGCTAATACAGTTTTCTATCATTTGGCTTGTACCGCTTTTCTATCTTTTGATTTTCTTCTTTTGTGTTTATTGTGTATTGAATTGATATTTGTCACCACCAAACCTGTGCCAGTCTCTCAGGCTGAAAACCCCCCATATCATTAGACAACGTATATAGCATAGGTTTAACCAGTAATTAGAATTAACATAGAACTAATTAGATTAATTAAAATACTGATAGAATATAAGATTAATTTTCACTCTTAGTGTTCGACACCCTAGTTACCGCGAAACTCCATCTTGACCGGGTACACTACTCGTTAAAGTGTTGTTTTAGGTTTGTTGGCTAAATATAAATGTAAAACTTGATAATCAAATAATTGAACCTACATGACAGCACATTAGGTTTTTGGCACCATTTTTGAGGATCAAATTAATTATGTTTGTATTTATTTGCATTGAGTGATTAATTGTTTGTTTAAATTCCAGCATTTAATTGTTTTTTAAAAGTATTCTATTCTGACTGATCACCTGATACGCCGTATCTACCAGTTGGATACAATGTATCAAACCTTCTGACGAGAACAGCGTATTGATTTTTACAGTCTAAACAACGTATCTATTCTTCCAAACAATACGACGTATTCTGTGAACTCAATACGGCGTACTGGCATTCAACAGACCTTTAGTATCTGTCATCTAATACAGTAGCAGACTTAATTCTTCGTATATAATTTCCTGTTTATTGTGTGTTCTCTCGAGAAGGCACATCCTACTGATAATTTATTCTTGGCCTCAGGAAATCGTCTAACGAGAGCTATGTCTGATATTACAACGGAATTATATTAGTATCAATGAGAGAAGTGGCTTCAGTATGTTGTCAAAAAATATCATCAACACCAGTATCTTGGTTTGGATTCAGCATGTTGGAGACGAATCCAGAAGATACAGACGAACTCTGTTGTTGACCATCAGGATTAACCGGAGTTAGGGTCACATGAGTGTCTTCAACATCTGTCATTACTTTATCTCTTCCTTCATTATCGGTATCGTAGCTTTGACTTCCTCATTTCCTGGATCCCATATCTTGTAGCCTCTTCGTGCGTATTTGCTCCTTCAAACATTTGTTTCCTCATCGTCATATCTTCTCATCTATTGTTGAAATTACTAGAATCATCTTCATCAGAATCCTCTTCATGTATTATCTCATCATCATGAGTTGTGAGCTTTGGATGGACAAAATCATCACCATCATCATCTGATTCAGTCTGCTCTTCATCATCATCTTCTTGAACTGTCTTTTCAACGTCGTGTTCATCAGCATCTTGAACTTTCTCATCATCATCATGTAATACCTTCATCTTCATCTTCATCTTCATCATCAATCTTCTTCATCCTGGAGTAGTCTCATAATTCTTTTTATTTACCTGCATTCTTTCATCTTCTTAAGCTGCTCATCGTCATCTTGATCATCATCACTTGATTTCTCCAGGATATCATCATCTGTGTAATAATCTGGTGCATCGGGAAACCTGGTGCAACACCTGTTCCTTTCATCTGCACCAGAACCTACTGGCTATGAGAGATTGCGAAGATCTGGTCGGACTTCTTTTTGTGATTATTTTGATTTGCTCAGCCTCTGTCAAGTCAGCCTCAGAGATAGTCTCCAGTTCTGCAGTCTTCTGTTTTCCTTTTCCAGATTTCTTTTCCTTGGGGGCAGTGGGAGGCTTCTGTTTCGGGATTGCATCTGTATTAGCTTTCTTCTTGCTTCCTTTTGTCTTAGGAGGAATTGTTCCTGAAGCCATAGCATAATACTCTTTTGTTGGATTCCCGAGGTGCGGATGTCCTCGTTGGTTTAATGCCACTGGCAAGATAGCCCATACAACTGAGTGGCTTTATTCCTTGATATAAACATTGATTGTAGTTAAACATGGTATCATCTCTGGCATTGTGCCATTATATGACCTTGTTTTCTTCTAGGAATTGTCGGATCTTTTTCCAATTACATAGTTGACGACTAAACTTGGTGTGACCCGAGGATAGTACATCGCACTGCCATTCTTGTACTTTTGTTCTCACTCTTGAAAATTGGATGTCCTCCACAGAAGATAGCATAAATCCAACGTTCTTCTTGTTGTACATACCCCACAAGATCTGAGCTTGAGAGAGACGGAGACTGTCATATGATGGAGTTCCGCTGAGACATTTGTTGATTACAGCAGCAAATGATCTCCAAGGTTGATGCAGTTTATTGACATTAACGTCAGTGAGCTTCCTTATATCTCTAGAATGTCAAAGACTAGCTAAGAAAAGATGAGGATCTACTTCTACAGAGGTGTGGGTCTAACTCAAACTTTTATTATCGACTTAGGGCAAATTTTAAGAATGTCCATCCCCCTGAATTGCTCAAGACCGATGATGTGCTTCTTGTTATTCATCTTGAATCGGACAGATCGATTATGAACATAAGCAGAAGCCCAGAATTCCTGCATGTAGATCTCTGGAGCATCTGCAGTGACTTGGAAAGCCTTGTAGAAAGGAGTGATCTTACTTTTCTAGAATCGTTTGCCACTTGTAGGGTTGCTTCTTTGATGTGATATCCGAACTTAAGCGAAGATTGCATTTTTCCAATCTTAAGTCGGTTCAAGAGGAGCACCCAATGCAATCATCCAAAGCAATATGATCCGATATTGAGTGTGCCATGAGTATCGTTTAAGAAGACGTGGTCTGTTTTATAAGAAAACAAATCATTCATTCATGAGAACATTTATGATTTTAGCACTTATGAAGATCAATCTACTTAGATAGACGAATAGCGTGTGAGACAAAGGCACCTATCCTAACAATTAAGTCGAATAAAGTTAACCTTGGTTTTGACAAGCTTTTACTGTCTAATTTAACCTAAGAGATTTGTTGAATTTTAATCTTAGTTAGAAAAAAATTTGATCTTAATTGTGTTATGTCAAAAAATTGGTCAAGTGTTGATAACTTTACTCGTTCGGTCCTCAAAAGAACACCTTGATCGGTTTTTCACAAAATCATGCTTGTTCGGTCCTTATTATAAGCACTCGTTCGGTCTGTATAAGCAAACACTCGTTCGGACCTTACTATATGGCACTCGTTCGATCCACATTGACAGTGGCTCGTTCGATTCATATTGACAATCACTCGTTCGATCCTTATTGTTCGATCGAGTCAAATGGTCGCTCGTTCGATCCTTTCTAAACAACACTCGTTCGATCCCTTTTTTTTGTAAGTCACTTGTTCGATCTAGTCAAATGGTCGCTAGTTCGATCCTTTCTAAGCAACACTCGTTCGATCCCTTTTAAAAATCACTCGTTCGATCCTTTCAAGGACTTCACTCGTTCGATCCTTTTTGTAAGTCACTCGTTCGATTCACAAAGGACTTCACTCGTTCGGTCCTGTCTAAACGACACTCGTTCGATTAAACTACAATTCACTCGTTCGATCCTTACTAGGATCCACTCGTTCGATCCTTAAATCCCTCGTTCGATCCTTACACTTATACAATTCGTTCGATTCTCGACACGTTATTCGTTCGATTCATATGATTTATGGTCGATCGATTTCTTAACTTTGTGCAATATCGATTTTTTAACTCTAAACTAGCAATTTCATTTAGCCATAACACACTCATACACAAACATATCATCTTGTTACATTAGTTCGCACTTTTACACTAATTTTTCGAACACAAAACTTTCAAGAACACATTTAAACACAACAAATGATCAAGCTAAGATAACCTATACATTTATTAAGCCTAGGACTACAAAAGCCCTCAATCAATTACACGTTTTCACCACCTTTTGATTTGACGAACCCTAATTTTATAATTAGGGCTGTTGTGATCAAAAATGACGAAAACACACAATTCTTTTAGGGATTCGAGTTGTTTAGGAGATGAAAAGTTATACCTTAGATTTGAAATGGAATGATTCAGCTAGATGGAAATGGTTCGAGTGTAATGTGTTCGTGTGTGTGTTGGAGTGTGTGTTGAGTGTGTGTACAGTGAAATGGGACGGTGATGATTGGTATAGACAATTTCTACCTTTGACATTTTTGGCCCTCCATGTTTTAATCAATCTTATTAGTTATTTTTTTTTTTTTTTTTTTTTTTTTTTCTGCAATTAACGTTTTATAAGGTATATTTAGTTAAACATACAGCTCACTTAGTCATAAATGTTTTATTTCTCATACATATAGACATATTTCTAGAAACTATACCCTAAAGGCATATAAAGTAAACACATACGGCAACAAAAATAATCGTTTAAATTCTGTTTCCATATTTAGCAGATCATTTGATTAATGACAAATGAAAATTTTTTTTTTTTGACATTTCTCCCCCTCAACAATGATCCCGTTTTCTATTTAAGAGCTTGTAGGCATTGATTTGAGAAGTCCAATGTTTTTTGAAAAGTTATTTTCAGAATGATGAATGATTTCGTATGTACAAAACAACAAACACCAGATAATAAGATTTCTCTTCTTATTTATTCACATTGATGCACTGAAGCGTACAATTATGGATATAGGAAGCACTGGTTGTGATGCAAAGTAATCACAAGCTCTTTTGCTTTTGGTCATAACAGTAGACCATGCCAGAAGAATAAATTACACGTTGAGAGGCCAAGTTTTCTTTTTGAAATATTGCCTTTAAGATGTTGACTGGGTTGCTATCTGAATTAAAAGCATGCCATTTGGCATGTTTTGAATACATTTTGAAACTTCTGGCGAACTTCATTTACAGGCTTGTATCATTGTTTTAAATGAACATTTCTAAGACCTGTAAATGTTATCGATTTCAGAAGACATGCCATTGGGTAAAACTTTCTTTTTGAATTTTTCAATTTTGTATTTGTTTTTGTAAAATTTTTATATATAAGAAATTATTTTTGGTTTTTATGTTGTTGAGAAAAAATTAAATTTAAAATGAAAATCTTTTTGTGTTTTTTGATTTATGTATTTACGTTATTATACAGGATATTTGAATACGGTACCACTACTATTCAATCATCTTTAATCTGCCAATTTGTTCATGAGTATCCGGCAAAAACTCCGCATTCCCAGCTTGTTGATAAGAAATTCAATTCTTTCTCGTCCAAGGGCTTTAGTGAAGATGTCCGCCAATTGATATTCCGTATTGACAAAGTAAAGTTCGATCACACCATTCTCATCATGCTCCTGATAAAGTGTAACAGGGCTGGCCATTATGCTTGATCTGAATGTTGAAACATTGTTGCCAGCATAAGGCAATAGCGCTTTTGTTATCACAGTACATTGGAATTTTATTGAATCCAAAGCCATAGTCGGTAAGTTGTGATCTCATCCAAAGGACTTGAGCACAACAACCGGACAAAGCAATATATTCAACTTCCGTACTGGATATCACAGCGCTTTTCTGCCTTTTAGACGACCAGCTTACAAGTCTATCACCCAAAAGTTGTATACTTCCAGATGTGCTACGGCGTGTATCTTGACAACCAGCATGATCCGCATCTGCAAATGCTGTTAGTGCCAAAGGAGAATCCACTTAGGATACAAAGGCCTCGATGACGGTTCCTTTTAGGTACGAAGATCCTTTTTACATGCATTAGGTTGCTTTTTGGTGGACGTGGACACTGATACCAGGCACAACAGGCAGTATAGCTAATTGGTAGGTCAGTCTACTGGGCTGTTAAGATAAAGGAGGGTGCCAATCATACCACGATAATGTGATGGATCTACAGCGTTCCCTTCTTTATCCTCATCCAGTTTAGACTTCTCCACCATGGGAGTATCCACTGGGTCACAAGATTCATAGCCATATTTTTTAAGTGCGATTCAAGCAGCATATTTAGATTGGTTTAGATTGAGATGCCTCTGGGACTTTGTGAAATCGTAGTCCTATGAAAAAGACTGATTTTTCTCATAAATACATCTTGATTTTTGAACACATTATTTTAGCAAAATAGATCACATAGTTCAGGAGTAGAGGAAGCAAAGATAATATCCATCGACATAGATTTGTACCAGAATTAAATCGTTGCCTTTCTATACGGGATGAACAGAGTTGGATCCTCTGTTGCCTTTGGAGAAGTCATTGGATATCAGGAATGAAGACAAACATATAATAACACGCCTCGTCGGAGTTTTTTAAGCTTGTTTCAGCCCATAAAGAGCTTTCCTTATGCTTGTACAAGTGGTTAGGTTTGTCTGGATCAAAATCCGTCTGGCTGGCAACATAAACTTCTTCTCGCTGATTACCATCAGAAACACAGTCTTCACATCCATTTGTAGATGACCATGTTCATTTGAGCCCAGCAAACGATAGAAAGTTCTGTATAGCTCTTATCTTGCAACCGGAGCGGAATGATCTTCGAAATCAATTCCATCTTCTTGACGTAACCACGAGCGACACATACCGAGCCTTGTTTTTCAGATTGCCTCTAACTCATCAAGTTTAACCTTATAGATCCATTTAAGAGTAGATGACAATGCTTGTCAGGTGGGGGAAACAGTTCCAAACCTCCAGACGTTCAAATCATGTAAGTTCCCTCTTGCATAGTTCAATCAACCAAGCTTCGGGTTAAATGCTTCTTTGTAGTTTATTGGGTTCAACTGATGTTAGGATGGCATCATTAGTATTAAAGAATAGGGCTTGTTCATGAAGTATGGAGTAGTGTGGAAAACTGGTCTGTCTAGAGCACGATTATATTCTCAAAGTGGGTGATCCTTCGCCATTTGCTTGTTTGTGTTCAGAATTGGTGATGGGATGCACAAGTGTATTGAATACGTATGAATGAAGATTGATCAGCAAGGAATATCTGGATTGGTATATACCGAAGTACGGATCATTACCATATGTGCAACTTCAATATCATGATCATCTTCATTCAACATCATGAGAAAATAATTGGAGTTTGAGTGCTTGTGTTGTATGAGAGGTACTGGTGATGGTTTTGCATCTTGATTCAACTGTAGTTGAGGAAAGGTTGTACCAGATATACCGCATGTTAGGTTGTCAAACTGCTTCAGGAATAGGAACAATGACTTCTGGTGCATGGTAATCAAACTAGTAAGTGACTCATCAAACATTGGTTGAATCAACATTTCTAGTAGATCTCGATGGTGGTACAATGGTGTTGAAGCAAGAAGGTTTGGCACGAGTCCTGAATCTGAGTGATACAGGAGTAAGTCATTTCATGAAGAGCTGGGGTCCTGAACTCGTTGTGTTCAGAAGCCATGCATGGTCAGTCCATCAAAATCATAGTGAATAGTTTCAATGATTCGTCTGGTACGTTCTGTAGTAAATCGGAAAGCTTTCTTTGTGGGTGCATATTACAATGAAAATTACCAACTATCAGCCTTTGTTGTAACTTACCCAAATTTTCACTATTTTCGTTTTTGGGTAACAAAGTGCACCAAAAACATGTAGATAAGTAGATTGGGGGGTTTGTTTGTGAAAAAGCTCTTATGGTGTTTTCCGTGACGGACGTCGATGATCAAGGAACGATTTTGGGTTTAACAGGCTGTGGCAACCGCTTCGGCCATAGAAATAATGGAGCTTTAGTATAATATTAACATAGTGGTGCTGCTATTCTATTAGTCGTTACGATTTCGTCTTTTTCAACAACTCCGTTTTGCTGTGGAGAGCGTGTTGCAAATGATGTTTCATGAGAGATTCCAACCTTCTCATAAATATTAACGCAATGTTGATTAACATACTCAGTTCCATTATTGTTCTGATGGTCGGCGGTTTCGTTAAGTCGTACTTGGATCATCTTCAAAAAGTTGATAATAAAATGCTGGAGCTTCATCTTTTGTTCGCAAGAATTTTACCTAAGTAAATCGTGAGTGTCATAAACAATAACACTGGATGTACTTCTTTCCAATGACACCTCGCGACACGCATTGGCCCCACATAGTTCATATTGCAGACGGTAGAGTTTTTCTTGTTGGTGTCTTAAGATTGGGTTTGTGGGGTTTCTTAGAACTTTTTGCTAATTTGCACATGCAGGGAACATAAGGATCTTTTCAAACTTGAGCTTTGGGAGACCCCGCAGTACAAGTCCCATGTCGATGCCGGATGATTGATTAGAACCAAAGTTTAAATGAGAGAGATGACGATGCCATAACCAAGACTTGGTTTTAGAGCATTTGAACAATAGACTAAATAGGAGAAGTTGCCTCATATATCCCAAGAGAGAGAGTTTAAAGGTTATCCCCTCGAGATTCCTGTCAATAAATCAAACACCTTTAGATTGCGAATGAAGCAACGTGTGTTGAAGAAAAGCCACTTCATGATTAGAATCAAGAAATTGTCCCACAGAAATTAGATTATGCCCAAGTCCTTCACGTAATTACCCATGAGATAGTAACAATTCCCAATCTGATAGTCTCCAAAACCCATTTCTTTGCCAACTTGTTCATTTCCGAATTTTAATGTACCCCAAGAATTTATGAACGAAATGGGTGAGTGAGAGCGATCTCCGGTCATGTGCTTCGAGCAACCGGAGTCCAAATACCAGAGGACGATTTGGACAACCTGCAATCATTCAGAGAAGTAGATGGAATATTGGTTTTTGTGGATCCCCAGGATTTACTGGGTTCCTGTTTGTTAGCAGACATTGGTTTTAAAACCTTAGTTTTGCTAACAGACTCAGCATTTTTATTCTTCCTAGGTTTCCGTGAGTATACCAATTTAACCACAGGTTTGGGGGTGATTAGAGTCTAGAAATAGTGGTTTCCTAGAAGGCACTGAATTAGTAGTGGTAATTAGTTAAAGGGGCATGCATTTCTCTACCATAGTCAAGGTCCGGACCTGTAGGTCACCAAATATTCCTATATAGTAAACACCTTGCCTGTTGGTTCCAAATATCTTTTCTTAGGTTTATTCTTTTTTAGGTTAGCAACTGAGATTGCACCAACATTACACGCATTAGTAAAACACACTACTTTATCGAAAGAATGCAATCATTTCTGTTAACACAGACAGTATCAGAATTCATCTTGTTTTAGGATTTTTGCACAGACGCAGATCAGTAATTTTAACAGTACAATTTTTTTATTCAAAACTAAGTTTTAACGTTACTTGGGGAGCTTCTAACTTTTAATTCTTCGAGTTACTACTGGTGTTTGCAGAATCCTAATCTTTCTTGGTATTGGCTGAAGGCTGTTGATCCGCTGCACTAGTAGAAAGTCTTAACTCCTGTAGAATGAAACACACGATTGTTAGAAACTATGTTTGAAGTCGAACTGGTTTTGTGGTTTACTTTTTATGTGAGTGGTTCGGCAAACCTAACCTGATTGTCCTTTTTCCTTGGTATGACCATCAATTAATTGAAGGACCACATAATTGTGATGCTAGGGGCATGATCTACTTATGTGTGAAAGCAAAATCCTGAATGACTTTGGTATACCTAAAGGCAGACTCTAAAAGTGGATCTTGAGGATAATTTGCTTTTACATGTTCGGACATATTATCCTAGGACCTAAGCTTCTTCCTGGGTTATGCTTTAATATACGAAGAGTGTGACAGTCCTTTTGGTACAAATTTGGGTGTGATTGGTTCCATGTTATCCTTAGACACGTTTGGATCAACAGAGTGGGTCACAGTCTCCTTGTTATCTATCGCTTTTCCTTTAAGTTTCCTTAACTCATTTTTTAGGGCTGCTATGACCAAACCTTGTTCCTGAAGTTTTGCATTTAAATCAGAAATCTCCCCAGACTTTATATTGACTTGCTTGATTAACGCATCACATTGTTCTTTTGATTGAACACGTTTTGGCTTAATCGAGTCATAAAGTTGTTTATAAGTCTGTTTCAAATGCTCATTCTCAGTAACAAGTTTTGTCACTCTATGTTCCAATTCTATGTTAAGTGTCTCTTTTTCATCCATGTCCATTTTGACTGAACTATCCTCCACATTTCCTTTTAAGGACTTAATGTGCTCTTTCAACTTGACAATTACTGTGTCTTTCGCTTGAGACTGAGCTTTCAATTCACTTAATTCGAACAACTGTGTAAAACTCGGAGCATTTTGATTTTAGAAAGCCTGTTTTCTTGTTGAAAAAATTTCGTTGATTAAGTGCGAATCAGCTTCCAAAGTGATGCAATGTTTTTCAAGATTTGTAAAACACTTGCAAAGTTTATCATAAGTTTCTTTATCAACAAAATCCTTTTTCTTGACAAGCTCAGTCTCAAGCGAATGACACAGTAATTGTCTAGTAGAAAGAGCCATAAGTCCTTAAAAGGAAATGTGGAGGGATAGTTCAGTCAAATAGGAACATGGATGAAAAAGAGTACACTTAACATAGAATTGGAACATAGTAGTGACTAAACTTGTTACTGAGAAGAGCATTGAAACAGACTTATAAACAACTTTATGAACGATTAAAGCCAAAAACTTGTTGTTCAATCTATAAGAACTATGTGATGGGTTAATCAAGCAAGTAAATATAATGTCTGGGGGATTTATGAATTTAAATGCTAAAATTCAGGAAACAAGGTTTGGTCATTTATAGCAGCCTAATAAAAATGATTAAGGAAACTTAAAGGAAAAGCGATAGTAACAAGGAAAAACTGTGGACCCACTCAGTTGATCCAAACGTGCCTAAGGATAAACATGGAACCAAACACCCAAATTGATTGAAACAAAAAGGATCTGCTCACTCTTTCGTATATTTAGCTACCCAGGAAGAAGCTTTGGTTCCTTAGGGATATAGGTCGAACATGTAAAGCAAATTATCCTCAAGATCACTTTTAGAGTTCTACTTTAAGTATACCAAAGTCATTCAGGATTTGCTTTCACACATAAGAATATCATCCTAGCATCAACAAAATGTGGTCTTAATTAATTGAGGTCATACCAAGGTAAAAATTACAATATTAACTTAAATCTAAACACCACTCCTTAAACCCCCAACATTAAACTACAAAACAAATTAAAAACACAATCTATATATAATCAAAAACTTATTACTAAAAAAATATATATTTAACCCTCCATCATCCAACCCCTCATCATTCAACATCCCACCATACTACACTCCTCCACCCCTACTCTACCGTTCCCTTAACCCCCACTAAATAAACCCCCTCCCATTAATAACCCAACATTCAATTAATAATCCCCACCCTCCCCCCTCATCAACTCAACAACACTCCTCATTAACTCTCACCCCACATCTCCATCCAATGTTTTTTTATTCAACGCACCACAACGATCACGACAATAGTATCGAGACGAGTAGATGTCCAAACACTTTCAGCGTACCTGTGCAAACACAAATTAAACATTAATGTGTGTGTGGTGTGTGTCATCACACACACTCACACCGATATACCCAGATATGATATACCTCTAAATTCACCCCCCCTTCCCTTATAAACCCTAACTTCAATCTCTCTCCAGATCAAATTAGACGCACACCATCCTTCTCTTCTTAATTACATAAACCAGAACAGAGACGATATACGCTAGGAGTGAAACTAAAACTATATAGAACAAATACTAAAGAACCGTGCCTCCTAGCGTCCCCACACATCTCGCTCTCACTTCTGGTTTTGATGATTCACGCACGATATCACACACTCCCCCCAACCCTGTGGTCTAAAATTCGGCTAACTCACGGCACTCTCACACGCACTGCAGCACTCACTCACCACCCCACTCCAGAGCGTTTGTGTTGTGTGTGTTATATATAACTAGGTTTTAAAAATTAGTGTGTGTATCTGCTAACAAACAGGAACCCAGTAAATCCTGGGGATCCACAAAAACCAATATTCCATCTACTTCTCTGAATGATTGCAGGTTGTCCAAATCGTCCTCTGGTATTTGGACTCCGGTTGCTCGAAGCACATGACCGGAGATCGCTCTCAGCTCACCAATTTCGTCAGTAAATTCTTGGGTACAGTTAAATTCGGAAATGACCAGGTTGCAAAGATAATGGGTTTTGGAGACTATCAGATTGGGAATGTTACTATCTCAAGGGTTTATTACGTTGAAGGACTTGGGCATAATCTATTTTCTGTGGGACAATTCTGTGATTCCAATCTTGAAGTGGCTTTTCGTCAACACACGTGCTTCATTCGCAATCTAGAAGGTGTTGATTTATTGACAGGATCTCGAGGGGATACACATTATATACTCTCTCTATTGGGAATATGTTGGCATCTTCTCTATTTGACTTAATTGTCAAAGGCGTCTAAAACCAAGTCTTGGTTATGGCATCGTCGTCTCTCTCATTTGAACTTTGGTTCTATCAATCATCTGGCACGACATGGACTTGTACGAGGTCTCCCAAAGCTCAAGTTTGAAAAGGATCACTTATGTTCTGCATGTGCATTAGGCAAAAGTTCTAAGAAACCCCACAAACCCAAATCTGAAGACACCAATCAAGAAAAACTCTACCTGTTGCATATGGATCTATGTGGGCCAATGCGTGTCGCGAGTGTCAGTGGAAAGAAGTACATCCTCGTTATTGTTGATGACTACTCTCGATTTATTAGGAAAATTCTTGCGATCAATGATGAGGGCTCCAGCTTTTATTATCAACTTTTTGAAGATGATCCAAGTACGACTTAAAGAAACCGTCCGACGCATCAGAACAGATAATGGAACTGAGTTTGTTAATCAGACATTGCGTGAATATTATGAGAAGGTTGGAATCTCTCATGGAAACATCAGTTGCACGCTCTTCCACAGCAAAACGGTGTGGTTGAAAGGACGAAATCGTACGATAATAGAAGCAGTACGCACTATGTTGAATTTATACAAAAGCCTTTATTTCTATGGGCCGAAGCGGTTGCCACAGCCTGTTATACCCAAAATCGTTCCATGATACGTCGTCGTCACGGCAAAACACCATATGAGCTTTTGCACAACAAACCCCCCGATCTATCTTATCTACATGTGTTTGGTGCACTTTGTTACCCAACGAATGATAGTGAGAATTTGGGTAAGTTACAACCAAAGGCTGATATTGGTATTTTCATTGGATATGCACCCACAAAGAAAGCTTTCCGGATTTACAACAGAAAAAACGTACCGACTGAATCATTTAAACTATTCACGTTGATTTTGATGGAGGCTGACGCGATGGCTTCTGAAACACAACAGTCAGGACACGCTCTTCATGAAATGGACTCCTGTTCACTAGTTCAGGGACTCGTGCCAAACCCTTCTCCTCCCCCCCCCACAATTCAACACCATTTGTACCAACATCGAGGAGGACCCTGACTAGGAATTTGTTGTTTTCAACCATTGTTGATTGGAGTCACTTACTGTTGATTTCCATGCACCAGAAGTCATTGCTCCTATTCCTGAAGCAGTTGCACCTGAACATGCGGTATCAACTGGTACACCTTCCTCAACTACAGTTGATCAAGATGCACCATCACCAAGTACCTCTCATACAACACAAGGAACTCAAACTCCAATTATTTCTCATGATGTTGAAGAAGATAATCATGATATTGAAGTTGCACATATGGGTAATGATCCGTACTTCGGTATTCCAATTCCAGAAGTTCCTTCTGATCAATCTTCATCAGACGTTATTCATACAATTGTGCATCCCGATCACCAAGTTTCTGAACACACTAGCAAATGGACGAAGGATCACCCACTTGAGAATATAATCGGTGCTCTTGACAGACCAGTTTCCACACGACTCCAACTTCATGAACAAGCCCTATTCTGTTACTATGATGCCTTCCTAACATCAGTTGAACCCAAGAACTACAAAGAAGCATTAACCCAAGCTTGTTGGATTGAAGCTATGCAAGAGGAACTTCATGAATTTGAACGTCTGGAGGTTTGGGAACTTGTTCCTCCTCCTGACAAAGCATTTGTCATCTCTCTTAAGTGGATCTATAAGGTTAAACTTGATGAGTTAGGAGGTATTCTGAAAAACAAGGCTCGGTTGGTCGCTCGTGGTTATCGTCAAGAAGAGGGTATTGATTTCGAAGAGTCATTCGCTCCGGTTGCAAGATTAGAGGCTATACGAATTTTTCTAGCGTTTGCTGCTCACATGAACATGGTCATCTATCAAATGGACGTGAAGACTGCGTTTCTGAATGGTAATCTGCGAGAAGAAGTTTATGTTAGCCAACCGGACGGATTTGTGGATCCCCCAAGACAGACCTAACCACTTTGTACAGCTTAAGAATGCTCTTTATGGGCTGAAACAAGTCTCCACGTGCGTGGTATGATATGTTGTCTTCATTCCTGATATCCAATGACTTCTCCAAAGGCTCAGTGGAACCAATCTGTTCATCCGTAGAGAAGGCAACGATTTAAATTCTGGTACAAATCTATGTCGATGATATTATCTTTGCTGCATCTACTCCTGAACTGTGTGATCTATTCGCTAAAATAATGTGTTCAAAATTCAAGATGTCGATGATGGGTAAAATCTCATTTTTCTTAGGACTACAGATTTCTCAAAGTCCCAGAGGCATCTTCATAAACCAATCTAAATATGCTCTTGAATCACTTAAAAAATATGGCTATGAATCTTGTGACCCAGTGGATACTCCCATGGTGGAGAAGTCCAAACTGGATGAGGATAAAGAAGGGAAAGCTGTAGATCCATCACACTATCGTGGTATGATTGGCACCCTCCTTTATCTTACAGCCAGTAGACCTGACCTACAATTTGCTATATGCATGTGTGCCCGGTATCAGGCTCGGCCTACCGAAAAGCACCTAAATGCAGTAAAAAGGATCTTTCGGTATCTAAAAGGAACCGTACATCGGGGTCTTTGGTATCCGAAGGATTCTTCCTTTGCACTAACAGCATTTGCAGATGCGGATCATGCTGGTTGTCAAGATACACGCCGTAGTACATCTGGCAGTATACAACTTTTGGGTGATAGACTTGTAAGCTGGTCGTCTAAAAGGCAGAAAAGCGCTGCGATATCCAGTACGGAAGCTGAATATATTGCTTTGTCCGGTTGTTGTGCTCAAGTCCTTTGGATGAGATCACAACTTACCGACTATGGCTTTGGATTCAATAAAATTCCAATGTACTGTGATAACAAAAGCGCTATTGCCTTATGCTGCAACAATGTTCAACATTCCAGATCCAAGCATATAGACATCAGGTTTCACTTCATCAAGGAGCATGTTGAGAATGGTGTGATCGAACTTTACTTTGTCAATACGGAATATCAATTGGCGGACATCTTCACTAAAGCTCTTGGCCGAGAAAGAATTGAATTTCTTATCAACAAGCTGGGAATGCGGAGTTTTACGCCGGATACTCTGAAACAATTGGCAGATGAAGTTGATGAATAGTGGTGGTACCTATTCAAATATCCTGTATAATAAGTAAATACTTAAAATCAGAAAAACACAAAAAGATTTATTTTCAATTTTATTTTTATAAAATTTTATAAAAACAAAGAGAAAAATATAAAATCAGAAAAACCAAAAAGATTTTCTTTTATATAAATTTTTTCAAAAACAAAATACAAAATTAAAAAATGAGAAAAATTCAAAAAGAAGTTTTACAATGGCATGTCTTCTGAAATCGATAACATTTACGGTCTTAGAAATGTCATTTAACAATGATACAAGCCTGTAAATGAAGTTCGAGCAGAAGTTACAAATGTTTTCAAAACATGCCAAATGGCTTGCTATTATTTCAGATAGCAACCCGGTCATCATCTTAAAGGCAAGTATTTCAAAAAGAAAACTTGTCCTCTCAACGGGAATTTATTCTCGGGCATGGTCTACTTTATGACCATGCAAAGGCTTGTGATTACTTTGCATCACAACCCGTGCTTCCTATATCCATAAGTGTACGTTTCAGTGCATCTATGTGAATAAATAAGAGAAATCTTATTTATCTTGGTGTTTGTTGTTTTGTCACATACAAAATCATTCCATCATCTGAAAATACTTTTCAAAATACATTTGACTTCTCAAACAATGTCTACAGCTCTTTAAATAGAAAACGGGTCATTGTTTGAGGGGGAGAGAATGTCAAATTTCTTTGTCATGATCAAATGAGCTGTAAAAAGGGAAAAAGATTTTCAAACGATAACGTAATATCTCATGATAGAAAGTTAATTAAGTTTATCTCGATTGTGCTTTATGTGTTACTTGTTTTATGCCTTTAGGGTGTAGTTTTGCTAAATTATGTCTATAGGTATGAGAGTTTAAAACATTAAGGACCAAGTGTGCTATTTGTTTATCTTGAATATACCTTATAAAACCTAATTGGCAAGATTAATAAGTTGTGTGAAGATGAGGGGCCAAATGTGCCAAAGTTAAAATTGGGTTATAACTATGCCAATCATCACCCGTTCCCATCACTGTTCATGAACTCTACACACACTCAAAAACACACTCAAACACACACACGAACACTTACCACTCGAATCACTTCAATCTAGCTGACTTACTCCGTTTCATATCGAAGGTATAACTGAAATCTTGTTTTTCTTCACCTAATCAACTCGAATCCTAAAGGAATTAAACGATTTCACCGTATTTGATTGAAGTTGCCCTAATTTTAAAATTAGGGTTCTTATAATCGAACTTGGTTAAATCCTTCAATTGATTGAGGGCTTTTGTTGTATTAGGTGTAATATATGTTTAGGATAGTCAAGTGTTATTATTCGTTGTGTTTCAAACCTGTTCTTGATTGTTGTGTACTCTTTTGAATAGATAAATGCATAAATATTAAATGTTTGTGTGTGAAAGTGTTATATCGTGGTCTAATGTATATGCTAGAATAGAGTTAGCCGTTAGAGTCGATCTAGCACAAAGTTAAGAAACCAATCAATCAAAACTTGTATGAATCGAACGAATATAACCTGCATGGACCGAACGAGTAATTTGTTGTGAATCGAATGAGTAAAAAAAATGAGGATCGAACGAGTGACTCTTAGACAGGACCGAACGAGTGAATCTTGTGAGGGTCGAACGAGTGTCTCTTAGACAGGACCGAACGAGTGAATCTTGTGAGGGTCGAACGAGTGACTCTTAGACAGGACCGAACGAGTGAATTTTGTGAGGGTCGAACGAGTGACTCTTAGACAGGACCGAACGAGTGAATCTTGTGAGGATCGAACGAGTGAATTTTGTGAGGGTCGAACGAGTGACTCTTGGACAGGACCGAACGAAGTGAATCTTGTGAGGGTCGAACGAGTGACTCTTGAACAGGACCGAACGAGTGAATCTTGTGAGGGTCGAACGAGTGTCTCTTAGACAGGACCGAACGAGTGAATCTTGTGAGGGTCGAACGAGTGACTCTTGAACAGGACCGAACGAGTGAATCATGTGAGGGTCGAACGAGTGACTCTTAGACAGGACCGAACGAGTAAATCTTGTGAGGGTCGATCGAGTGACTCTTAGACAGCACCGAACGAGTGATTGTGTAAATGGACCGAACAAGTGTAATTTCAGTGCAAACCGATCTAGCTGTTTCTTTGAGGACCGAACGAGTAAAGTTATCAACACTTAACCAATTTTTGACATAACACACTTAAGATCAAATTTTTTCTAACTAAGATTAAATTCAACAAATCTCTTAGTTTAAAATAGACAGTAAAAGCTTGACAAAACCAAGGTTAACTACATTCGACTTAATTGTTAGGATAGGTGCCTTTGTCTTACACGCTATTCGTCTATCTAAGTAGATTGATCTTCAAAAGTGCTAAAAGTCATAAAGGTTCTCATGAATGAATGATTGTGTCTTCTTATAAACTGCACTCACTCTTTCTTAAACAGACTCATGGACATCTCAATAGCGGGTCAGATTGCTTTGGATGATGCATTGGTGGCTCCTGCTGACCGACTTAAGATTAGTATATGTAATCTTCGCTTAAGTTCGGATGTCACATCAAAGGAAGCAACCCTTTAAGTGGTCTACGATGTGTTAAAGCTCACTCCTTTCTACAAGGCATTCCAAGTCACTGCTGATGCTCCAGAGATCTATATGCAAGAATTCTGGGCTTCTGCTTATGTTCATAATCGATCTGTCCGATTTAAGATGAATAACAAGAAGCACATTATCGGTCTTGATCAATTCAGAGACATTCTTCAAATTTGCCCTAAAGTCGGTAATAAGAAGTTTGTAGAACCACCTCTTGAGAAGGAGATCCTCATCTTTCTAGCTAGTCTTGG